>QXVZ01027668.1:13771-38645 GCA_008931825.1 Phallusia fumigata
CAGCCTTCACTTCAAAGGCTTTGGTGGCTTTATTGGTTTGTGGCAATAGCATAGCATGGTGTGATGAATTTTCGCAAAACAGATCTTTCACAAACAGGATTTTAGCAGGTGTGAATGTGGATTTACCTGAGCAAACTGTGGATCAAGTTCTTAAAATGGCGTTGTTTTCAAACCAAACCCCTGTATAGACCGACTTTCCACGCCACGTGTTACTACACAAAACTCACTCGCTAACCTGCTTTTGAATTACAAGCACACAAGTCTATAAAGTTGCCTTATAACCAAGTTAAATTTGTTGCCTGATATCACCAGACGTTGCCAATTCATACCCAGCGAGCTATAACGTTCGCGTGCGCGTTTGGAAACCAATTTCCGTTTTATTTCTACTCGACAAAAGATGCGGATAATATTCAACGATCCTCCGCTGAAGAGTTGCCGCCCGAGTTTAAGGTACCCACTAAGCTACACGTTTTCTGTTCGTTAACCATGTGACAAATCTGTATGGGCGTTGGCAGTAATGTAGTAATGTAAAGCGTATATTAAAGACCCCACAATAGATATTTTGATCGTCCTTACGCGTTATTTGGTTGGATAGAAAATATTTGAGTGTCGATGGGTTAAAATTTACAGCTTTTTGTGAATTAATTTTCTGAAGCCAACTCTTCGTGTAGACCTCTGAATACCACTTGTTCAGCCGAGGCCTTTGTCCTCCGGGGCTTAACGACTAGGCAGGCGAATAACCCAGTCTAGACGGCGCGATTTTTATTCAAAAGTGCAAAATATTGTCACCCACACGAGCAAAAGCGTGGTATGTTATGATGCGCGGCTGAAGTGTCTCGCACGCGACTAAAAGTCGGCGACGAATAAGCGCGATTTTCTGGAGGGTTTAGACGCTGGGATTTGCATTCATTATTCGAGCCTTAGGAACGAAAAAATCCTTTTTTAAAAACATAATTTTGTTTTTTGTTATTCTCGGTGAACCATACGGGTCTGAATTGGTTATATTCTTGTAATGAGTTCGACATCTAATTTACAATACATGCTTGTATATTCAGAGAATTGATCAAACCAAAGCACGATTGAAACTACAGCCTTACAAGCATATTATTTCTGTTAATTAGTCACTTGTACTAAGTTTAATTTTTCTCCACAATTGTTTCCTTTTTTCTCGCCTTTGAGGCTCCCTTACCCAATCCCTACTCCGCCACCATCTGCGCCCCCACAATTGTATCAAATGTGCGCAACTTGGGTGTGAAGACACCGGGGGGATTTCGTTACTGTCGACAGAGAAGATTAACAACCTGGGTGAGTCGTCCCCGTCGCTCAGCGATCGTCAAACAGCCCGGGCTTATACGGATTAGCGGCACATAGAGCGTGTCGCGAGTGAAAGGCAGTACAATGGATCCAAGTGCGAAAAGCTTCATCGCACTTGGCTTAAGTTGCAGTGGGTGTCGCGCAATTTGATTCCAACGTGATAAGATGATACCACCGCCTGCCAGCATGAACTTGGTTGGCGTTCTCGAAGTTCAAAGACCAACCGCACGGCGTGAAAAGACGTGTCTGCCGGCTTTGATACAGTGGGAAGCCAGCAGACCCAAAACCATGATGACCCTTTGTCGAAATATGCGCGCAAAGGGCAGGCAACATATACGTCTATCAACGAATCGCGATTCTTTACGTCTGTATGACTGACGACATGTGTTGACATGTTCAGTTTATCAACCTTTTTCTTGTAAAATACTACACCGCGCCACTCAGCCCTCATTCGCGCGGGCGGCTGAAAAAGAAAACCTAAATTTTCAAGCTTTAATGTGGTTTGGCTTTGCAGCAAAGGCCAGACGGGCAAGGCTGCGCAATTGTGGTCGGATCGTTGTGACCACAGAAAATGAGTTCCACAAAAAATCGTGACATAAAATCAAAACAAAACTTGTTTGGAAATCCGGATTAAAACGTGGCTACATTGCGATTTGCTTGACCACATTTGTTGACAAAGCAACACCTCGTCCCAAGTTCCAACGTTTCACTCGTTAAAAGGTACCAAGCGCATAATAATACCAATGATTCAATAAAATTGTGACAAATGAAATAAATTATTCTCCTGCAGAAGAAATAGTGGTCAACGACCGAAAGGCAAATTCTCAATGCGGCTTTAGGGCAAAGATAACTTCCAAAACATAAAAATGGTAACGTCTAAGTTAGGGGAAGACAATTTTTAATTAGCTTCCAATCTTAACACCTAATCTGCATAGAGTTAAAATCCATCATGATACGGTTGATTACGGCCTTCCCAAACAGCGGTGTGATGTAGGGCACGACGTATAGGAGAATATCAAACGGTATTTGGAAACACAAAAACCCATTGATAACACTGAGAAGATTCAATCTGCCCACAACGGAAAACAAAAAGAGTGTGGTCAGGAATATGTTACACAACCTGGGCATAAAAATGTATTTCAGTCAATACTATTTGTTTAACGTTGCAGTTACAGTGTCGCTAAGCGTTACAATTCTAAGCTGAAGAATTTTTTGAAGTAATTTGTAATCGATAAGCTGTGTTGAATTTTAACGTATAGTCCATTGATTCACACAACTACCGAAATTTAATTTTCCGGGAGCAGTCAATCCAATTTTCTCACAACAAACTCCAGTCGGCTTTTAACGGTTGCACGCTTATTGCAGGGACTCTGTGACCCCGAACACCGCTGTGGCGCCTTGTGCACCTGTTCGTGGCGCCGCGTCACGGCAAGAGTGCGAATGACAACAAATTAAAGGTTGCCAATCGACCACCAATCGGTGTTTGATCGCACGAAGCCTTTGTTCGTCGAACGAGAGGCAAAGCGGACACGATCTGTCGAGGCGGGATTTTGTTGCTGGTTTAAAGGATTTTCGATGTCCTCCTTTGGACAGCTAACTGTGGTCAGTGCGTGTTGAGATTGACGGGCAGTGAAGACCTGTATACCGCTGAGGCAATTTCGCCGGCTTACGAAGTGACGTGATACCATCCGCCATCAAGTACCAGTGACTGATTGGGGAATTAATTCCGTTTGGGTTATTTATTTACTAGGAGGAGGTTGTGCCCCACACGAGGTCGGTGACGCAAGCTAAACTGATGTTCAATTATATTCTTCTGCAAAGAATGTGGAATTTACGCCGTGCACACTGATAGTGAGATTGTTCACGGACTTGGTGATAATCCTATGGACATATTTTTGTCAAATTCGTGAAAAAACAGGGAAACAAGTAAAATGTCCGCATAAATAAACAGGAAAAATCTAGCTGGACTCCCAAAATGTATGAGGCGTAACGAAAATCTCGTTTCAACTTTCCCCACAAGGAAGTTCCAAAAACGACCCATTGCTGTGTTGGCACTTGTATGGCGATTTCTGACACCCGTTCAACACAATCACTAAACAACAACAATACAACAACGGAAATGCCTGGGGCTTTCGCTCGTAAATCGCTTCGACGACAGCGGGGGTCGCGAGTGACTGATGGCGAGCAATGGCGGTGACGGAAATGGTAAACACTTTACCGAAAGGATTTGCGCTGCTGGCGACAGACGACGCACCCAGTGAGACAACTTGTAAATCACAGGCGTTAAAGTCGGGGCAAACAAACCGGCGATCGTTAAATGGAAAACCCGCGTTGGGNACTAAACAACAACAATACAACAACGGAAATGCCTGGGGCTTTCGCTCGTAAATCGCTTCGACGACAGCGGGGGTCGCGAGTGACTGATGGCGAGCAACGGCGGTGACGGAAATGGTAAACACTTTACCGAAAGGATTTGCGCTGCTGGCGACAGACGACGCACCCAGTGAGACAACTTGTAAATCACAGGCGTTAAAGTCGGGGCAAACAAACCGGCGATCGTTAAATGGAAAACCCGCGTTGGGTGCTGGATAGCGAGCTAGTATTTGTCCCCTCGACTCCCGCCGCGCACCAACGTACACTGAAACGTGCGAGTGCTTAACTAAGCAGGCAAACTTCAGTAACCACTTGGCACTTAAACCACATTCATAGTAAGTATATTATAGAGTTGAGTGCGAATTTATTGACATCAAGGCCACGAAACTTCAACTACGCCCAACTACTCGTGTTGTTAGTATGTCAACTTCATACCCCACCTACGCTGATGTATTTGCCAAGCATATAAACTAATTATTAAAATTTTAGTCAGTGGGACATTTGAGGGAACCAAAGGCATATGTATATTTATGCATGATTTTAAATTTTTTGAAATTATATGGTGTCATGCTGCGTTCATGGCTTCTCCAAACCTATTATTGTCATATTGTCAAATCAAAGCACTAATTGTGACTGTGGGGCTTCGGGAAAGGTTCGCTAACGACGGAGACTCCAGATTGATGGAGTGGGTTCCAGCTATTGTGAACGGTGCGTGAGAATTCGATTCAAGTCGCTCGGTCTCCCACAGAGTTTGCGCCTATGGAGAGGGCCGTGGACCTTTCCCCTTCATTTCATCCACTTCCTACAGCCACAACGCCGGCGCCGAACCGCCTGGTGCTCGACTTTTGCGGTCCAATGAGCAACGACTACTGGTTGGCATATTTTGTTTTCGACGTTCACTTCAACATCAACACGAAAACATTGCTTGTCGCTTCTACCGCTGTACGCCAGGTCGATAAAAGACATTGTGTCAAGTTTTGGCCGGGTCGCTAAACAATCCCATCCAGCATGGCGAAACTATAAAAGTTAGCCTTGGGTGGGATTCGAACCCACGACGGAGCACCTAACTAAAATCTTAGAGCTTCTATAGTATTGCCCTTCTGTCTGATCTCAAATTACTAGAAGATCACTGTAGTTATGACAACATTGGAGCAGGAATTCGCATGTTATGAGCTGCAACGTTCACCCCCGACCACTCCCATCGCAAAACAAGAACACCGTTGTATTTTTTATCACTTCAAGGCGTTTTCCAACATGTTTAATACAACACGGCCTTGTGACCCTGTTGTTTCGCGCCAACACAGTTTTTCGCACGACCTTTGTTTCATGACTTGGTCCTATTTACGAGTTAGCGCCTTCCAGTTCAACGCCTTCAGCGCGATCGACACACCATGTGAGTATTGTGTTTCAACGACACGATACGCGAAAACTTTATTGCAAAATCCCGTACGCTCCACTTAATTGCACTGGGGCAATATATTTTTTGCGCCCGCAGACTCTCTTATATAGCGAATTGCCATTTAATGAGTCGGAATGGAGCTGGAAATTTTAGGCCACGGTGGCTGCGGCGACGGCCGGCCAAGGCAAATGAAAAATCACCAGACTGTTACGCTTTGAAACACAAAGCAAAACATCGAGATATTGTGTTTATACGGCCCCTCTTATACCAGTTATTGCCTGGAATCGGCTGGGTTTTGGGGTCACACATGACAGGTAACGAACTAACAAAGGGTGTTTTGGGTTCAACAAGGAGTCAGAGGTAATGAAATACTTTTATCAACTGCGAAGTTTAATTATATGTGATGGGTCATGTCTTTTTCAGCAGATGATTTATTACCAGGGTGAAGAAATATAATTTCTTAGTGTGGTATCACACAAGTGCTGACGACGCCCCCACGGTGATACAAACAAAACTGGAAAACGTCGGCAATTTTTTTGTGTTACCCTCTTTTTTCGTTCTGTATGATTGATCAAATATTCCTAATTTTCATTTACGCATGAAGCTAAGCTGGATTCGGACTTTATCACATCACGGCAGAAAAACTTGTCTTTTGAGATTGTTTGTGCCCCCAGATCGATTAAAGCCGAATAAACATTTCTTGCTGTCTTCGAAATTCACATTTCGACACAATAATACTCGTACTGCCATCTGTGGGTTATGGCTTGACCAGGTTCAAAATTTTACCACAAGATGTAATACACCAGTTTCTAAATGTTCTAAACAGGAGTCATATGAATTTTGCGCCTGCTGTGGCCACAGACAAATTACAAAAAGCACAGCCATTTCTGCATGTCGACTGCAAGCCAGCAAGTCAAAAAGTTTCGACATTTTAAAGTCGTGTAAAAACGCAAGGCCCCACAAAGATACCTTCTGTGTGGCTTGTTGTAACTCTTATCCAAGTCGACAAGTAAAAGTCGCCACTGTAACCGCATTAAGTGAACTTAACCATCATGCCTTCAGATGTTAAGCGTAGATTACAGCACAGTTTGGAACAGAAATGTTTCTTTTTGGCCGCGATCGGCGATTTTGTCGGCTTAGAATGGTTGAAAACTTTTGATGCTCGCTTTAGTTCAGGCTAACGGGTTTATTTTCTCCCACCAAACTTAAAGCTTTGTCAGTTGCCAATGCGATCAACTCTACGATTGTGGCAATGCGATTTAACGCAGGCTGAAAAGGGCAAGACGATTTGAGCGCAATTTGTCAAAAAACGCGAGCATTAAAGGCGTCAAATGCGCTCCACAAAACAGTACAGATGTAGTCATTACAGGAACTAAAATACGTCACGGCATTCCCCTGTGTGCTGTGCGTGTTAATCCACTATAGTTCAAAGTAACAATATTGCTCTATCTTTGGCTTGCGTACATGGATTTCAAGGTGGATACACGGTAGCGTGGTATTGCAGGGGGCTTAGCAAGGCGCCGTGCAGTAAAATGAGGGTAATTAAATAATGTCGCAGCAGTTGTCGGGATTGGAGCTGTTCGGAGTCGAAGACGCACCGCTCTTCTGCTCCCTTGGGAACCATGCACGCTCTGCTCTATATTATTTACAAGATAATTATGCTGGAACGCAGCGGGCCACCGAGCCTTGATCGCTCCCTAATAGTGTTTATTGCCAACCTGGGTTATTTTGGTCCTTTGTGGTTTCTTGTCCGCGATCCAGCAGCGTAAAGGCCTTAACAGACGCGGCTGTCGCTATAATAACGTAAAGTTTAAAGGTGCCTGGCAGCCATGGCGTTCATCTGATCTTGGCAAGCGCTCTGCATGCCTTTGGCCCGGTTTACACGCAGCGGGCTTTCTCTTGTGGCTACAGAGCACCACCCGGACGCAAAAAGCAGGCTATTGTTGCACATCGCGATGCAGTGAAGCGCGGGTGTTTTTATGACGGGATATGGACCCTATACATGCTCGATGTGAGAACTGTCGGCAGTTTCACACGCTTCAGTGTTTATGTTTTTTATGCCATGGGAATTCACTAAGTGGTCACCACACATTTAGTGCCATTAGTCGACCACGACCCATTTGGCGCGATACGAAAGTTGAACTTTGGGCCAGAATTTTTTTCAATATTCAGAATTCGGGTTCCGCGTAGTTTCAAGACCTATACCACATTCAAAATCTCCCGAAATAGGTATGTTTTACGATATACAGCTGCATGCAACTTCACCGCGCCATTAACAATACACCGACACACTAATTACGTTTTGTTGACGCTATGCTGAAAATCCCTATCTTGAAAAATTTGTGATATCCATTAAAGTGGAACTTCCCAACGCTAAACAAGTAAATCTATTTTTCGGTGATCTATTTTAATAGATATTATCAGCAGCTGGTGCTTGGAATTCTGCGCAAGTACTTCCAGTCTGTACTGCCTTGCGGACATTGACATTTCCAGTCATCGCTATTTCCGCTAAAAGTTATCAGTATTCTACACGGGGTCGACCTGTGGCTTGAACCGCAGACTTGCCCAAATGTTTTGACTTCGGAAATGATTTGTCATCAACCGCAGATACGAGGAGGTCGGCTTGCCACACACGCGCGGAACCGTTGATGGGGGAATGAATACCAAACAACAGGCGCGGTCCAGTGAACCAACAAAACGATACAAATTGCGGCAGCACAAGTGTCTCTCCAAACCGATATGTTTCCCATATTAGTGTCAACGATTGCCTTACATGAGGTATTTGAGAACAAACAAAAGGATCGGTTGAGCTTATGGCTTACAACAGTTGGCCTCATACCGCACTTGTCTTGAATCATATTGTCAACATAATCATCGTTTTAGCTGCTAGTGGACAGGGTAAAGTGGTTTGGTTTGCGCTGGTTGAAAATGTAAAGTTTTATGTGGGGTAGGTGAGTACATGGCAAAGTATGTTTAGGAGTTGATAAAGTGTCTTCTTTGTAAAAAGGGCTATGCTGGACTNAGTTATCAGTATTCTACACGGGGTCGACCTGCGGCTTGAACCGCAGACTTGCCCAAATGTTTTGACGTCGGAAATTATTTGTCATCAACCGCAGATACGAGGAGGTCGGCTTGCCACACACGCGCGGAACCGATGATGGAGGAATGAATTACAAACAACAGGCACGGTCCTGTGAACCAACAAAACGATACAAATTGCGGCAGCACAAGTGTCTCTTCAAACCGATATGTTTCCCATATTGGTGTCAACGATTGCCTACATGAGGTATTTGAGAACAAACAAAAGGATCGGTTGAGCTTATGGCTTACAACAGTTGGCCTCATAACGCACTTGTCTTGAATTATATTGTCAACATAATCATCGTTTTAGCTGCTAGTGGACAGGGTAAAGTGGTTTGGTTTGCACTGGTTGAAATGTAAAGTTTTGATATGTGGGGTAGGTGAGTACATGGCAAAGTATGTTTTTCTTTGTAAAAAGGGCTATGCAGGACTGGGGCTTATATGAAACAAACTTCAACGGCCACTGAGCGATAATACATGATTGATTAAGTACAGTCCAACTGGATTTGATCCATCAGGTATCAAATCACTTGAGCACATTGCGGGTGAAACGGGAATTCAAACCACAATCTTATGTAAACCAACATCCGATAACAAACGCGAGCAAATCTGCGCTTGTGGTACTAATCACGCGAAAGGAAGGATTTCAGCCTCCGTGTCATAAACCGCTCGTAATCGCGTTATCATGGCCTGGTGAGAATAACAAAGGAGCTCTGGTCCTTATCACTTCCCCCAGAAACGACCGCACACCCGCAATTTACCCTAATCCCAGGAAGCACTGAGTACAGCTATCTCTGTGCGGAAACCACGGAGCGCCAAATCCCGGCTTTTTGCGGATGAAATTTGATGCGGAAAGTTATCAAATGTCTGATTAGGCAAAGGGGGTAATGTAGCTATTGCACACAGCTTGGCACACCCAGTTTGACGGCGGTAATATTTGCACGAGTAAGCTTGGGTCGCGTGGTTAGAGCATGGTTGGACAAGCACACTGCAGTGGGGCTGAAAATTGCATTCGCTTTAAGGAATAAATATACCAACACATAAGTTGTTATCCAAGTCAAGTCGCACACAAAAATGGTCATGACTTTGCGTTTAGTGAGTCAAAGTTTTAGTCATCTGTAGAAGTCCCACTGAAACGTGCGCTTTATAAGCCATTAGGTTTCTTTAAGCGCCACAATCTCGACCCGAACCCATGGGGAACGATTACTAATGGACGTGGAGAGATGCTTTGAAGATCTGCGGCCCAAAAGACGTAAGACTTTAATTCTTGTACAATAAACTGGCCAATTTTGAAAGATCATCGACATTAGAAACAACAAAAACCATGGGCAAACAAGGCTCCAGTTGAACTATGGCCAAAACGAACGACAAACAGCTGGATAAGTTTTGACCGTTTCGTCACCAAACCATTTTAGAATAGACAGGATCGGCTGAGGTAAGCCTTTCGAGTTCCATGTTTCTCAGCTACGTTAGGTTGGATATTATGTTCGAAACACTTGCAAAGCGCGACCCAAATCAATTTATTAAGGATTACGGAATAGAACAAACACCATCTGACGATACTGATTCACGCATACACAGTAAACTGGGAGCCTTAACAGTTTGTTATGTCGGTGAGTCCTAATCTAGTTCAGTCAATATCCTATGAACACTAACATTTGGCCGACCATTTTAACTCGACATTCAACACGTTCAAACAAAAATACCACAAGGTAGCATTTGCTGAGATCAAACGCTGGGGATGCGACCAACTTGGCATTAGTCGTACAGCAGATGTTGCGCAAACTGATCCGAAGACGTATTGCCACGAATACGCGGTGTGACGCGGTGACCCTGGGTTAGGAACGGGATGTTTGAATGTGTCAAGCAACTTGCTCCCAAATGTATTGCGTGGTCTTGCTGTAATTGCAAGCAGTTGTAGAGATTTGGTCGCCATCTAAATCTACCCCGGTTATATGGTGACCGTGACGGGATATGCTACGAGTGTGAATTTTAGCGGGGACGTGGAAGTGCTTTATTATTATAATTTCCTGTGATTCAGCGCCTTTAAACCGACTTTTCAAGGTTTTGCAAAGATCCGTATTTTACTCAAAAACCGTTCAGATTTCATTGAAAATTTCGTCTTGGACTTGGCGTTTTTAAATTTAATACTTAATTCACACGAACATAATTGACATTTTCCGCTTTGCTTGGCAAAAAGCGGTAGAGATCCGGATATTCCTCAAAACGCTTTACAATATTTCATAAAAACACATGTGCTAGCTTTACTTATGAGAGAATAAGTAACTGATTCCCGAATTCCCAAGAGCATTCACTAACGCGATTCTCCTTCCGTCCAAACGCACATAAAAGAAACTTTACCGAAAAACTGCCGGCGATACAGATGTTTATACTTTGGAACAAAACTTCTCATTTGAAAGTAAGCGTTGTGTGCGGTTTAAACAAACCCACTGAGCTAAACGTAAAATACACTTTTGAGTCAACTGTGAAAAAATATTTTGACTGATCGGTGAAGGGTCACCAGATTCTCATGACCCTTCAGAAACGTAATGCTTGACCGCTGCCCAAGCGTGATTGTATTATTTCGTAGCCTTATGGTCAAACCTGTCAATCTAAAAAGTTTTTTTTTAAAATTCTTGTAGGGTGTTTTGTTTAAGACGATGTAATCTGTTCATTTGACAGAGCGCTATCCAGTCTTTCCAGCGTCAACACAACGCTACTTAATATATTAAAAATTTTTACGTTTGGAAAACTGTTCCACAACAGATAGTTGATAACCGCTACGAAATAATGTAACCAAATTTCCACAGAAATGCCTGGATTCGCAAGTCACAAGATCCAACCACCGTTACACTCGACACAATAGTTCGTCGAGCTACGCTTTTGGCAGTGTCGTGGCTGACACATGAAACCCACTTGTTGCAATACACGGCTTGCTAACAAACATTTAAAGAAGATGAACGGATTTGTTAAAGCGCCACGCCACAGCAACTGTGATCACGACTGGGCGATTATTCCAACGATGATAAAGTGTGAGTGACACACAGTAAATTGTAATAAACACCGGGTCGCCTATTTGTGTAACATTTAAGGATTTAAAAATAATACTTCGATTTTTTTGTTAAGAATATTTACTGTGTTGCGTTTTAGCTTCTCTTATCCTGTTGTGTACATTCATTCGTGAAGCATTTTAGAAAAAATCTTACACTGGACACTAACATTTGAGGCAGTGCAGTGAACAATTTCAAAAACCAGTAACTTGAACCTGGTGCAGTTTTTTTGCGATGAGTTGTATTTTCAAAACATTCCCCAAAGCCCGGGCAGATGCTGGCGTCCCGGTGAGCCAGCTGGTTGCGAGTATCGTAAATAGCTTAGCGCTCGCATTTCACGCAAAACAATTGCGAGGAATGGAGGACCCTTGACCCGCGGGGATCACAACTTTGACCCCGGGCTTCACAGCTTCAAACACCGTTTGTATCAGAAGTGCAAAAAGGCGTTGTCGCGCGTAAAAGCACTGCGCTGCGTTTAGGAGCGCTGTTTATAAGCCACAAACGCCGCTAAGTTCCTAATTCTCAGATACGGTAATGCAGTGACACAAAAACTATAAAACGCGTTTTATTTTTAGATTTCCCATTTGTTTTTGCTTGAATTATGAAAAAGAGGAGGAAAAGATTGTCCTTCAAGTTTCCAATACTATTAGTTCACAATATGTTGCATACCAATATTATGAGCTGTATTTTAGCCTACGATATTTCTACTACTTTCCTAAATACGACAAACAGTCCTAAAATATGTAAACTGATCGTCCTGTTTTTTTTGAAAAAAAGTCATGACGCACGTTTTGTTCGCCGACCGAAACTGTAATCTGCACTTAGTTGCATGCAAAAGAGAAACCAGGCCTCTTTTGGTTTCTATTTGAATCCCAATAGCACTCCAAAAACACATTGGTCCTTAAAAAACTTTGCTCAGGGAGTAACCAATACATTTATCGACAAAAACAAAACCGGTGACCTCGAACTTTACATTCTGACACGAGTATGCACCTTAATTATGTCTGGTANCAGGCCTCTTTTGGTTTCTATTTGAATCCCAATAGCACTCCAAAAACACATTGGTCCTTAAAAAACTTTGCTCAGGGAGTAACCAATACATTTATCGACAAAAACAAAACCGGTGACCTCGAACTTTACATTCTGACACGAGTATGCACCTTAATTATGTCTGGTAAAACAGTGTAAGATTAAGTGCATGATTACTTACAGTAACTTGGTCATCTTTGGAGCTTCGGTCGGGAGCTCCTGAAAACCTCGAACGGAACAATCGACTTCCACGAGTTTTTTACGGTCGCTGGTGCAGGTACAAACTATGGAGTAGAAAACGTAAAATAGAAACTCGAATGGTAAATGTACAAGGTTGTTGTATAGAGCATATTTAGTTGTTAAAAAGGCTTGTTGTGCAATGGAAACTTAAAAAAAGCTGCTAGTATTACATGGCGCAATTGTGTGCAGTTTCTTTGTCACTTGCTTCCTTGTCGCCTTTTGGTCATTAGTGCTACGTATTCAACATTTTAAAGCACCTATGTGTCTTGCTTTATTTTGAAAATCATCACAAATGTGTCCATTTTGTACAAATAAAAGGAATGTTTTGTTGCTACACAGTTCTAAAGTCCAACACGACATTAAGATTGCCCTTAGGATAACACAATCTAACAAAACAACTTTGTTAATCGGTCGCCGCAATCAATTTGCCATCATTTGTCCCCCGCTGTTTGTTTCCCGATGTTTATCAACAAACACAATATCACTCACCTTGCGGGCATTTGCCGAGGGCAATCGGCTTGTCGGCAACTTGTCCAGGTGAGGCTAACACGTGCGACGACTGCCACACACAACAACAGGTGATAAAAACCCAAACAGAAATATCCATTGTAAGATTTTTGTCAGCGGATTGTCGAAATCAAAATTCTGCTGGTAACTTTTTCAGTGCCAAAATTTAGCGGTAACAGACTGTCCTATAATAACTTTTCGACCATTTTGCAACAGTTTTTACTGGTCGACTTATGAGCTTTGCAAAGAATGTCAGTTGTTAAGCGACAAAAATAATCTTTGAAAAACTCACAGACACGTTTAACAAAGCGCGTATATTTGCCCTCAAAGCTTTGTACTGTAAAAGAAAGCAATGGAAATTGTGGCAATGACTTCGGATGCAACAGCCTTAACACGCCGACAAATTTGCCCCTAAATCCCGCCGATCTTTTTCAAATGAGTCAGTCTACTTGGTTCTGCTTTGGATGTGACTTCTGCCCTCCATACTTAACCGTCTTTTCGACTAGTTTTACGAAGGCATGTTAATCTTTATTTTATCTTTACTAGTAATCTAAAAGCGAAACCCAACACGTAAGTTGTTTTTCTAACCGTGGACTGACTAAGTACAACTCGAGATGTATGCGACGTACGGTATGGCAAACCGTAAACTTTCTGGCCTCACAACATACCATTTCTACGTTTTTCTTGCAAATACTCGAAACTACATAATCCAGAGACAAAAGTGTTATAATCCAGGATCGAAAGGCGACAGTCTTTAGCGGCACTTCCTCTGATATCGCGCATCCGACTTGCTTCTCCTGTCCCTTCATACTCGTTTCTTTTCGATAGTTTATTTCTGTCGCGCCGCTGTGCTATTGTCTTCGCGGTCCTCGAATCGCAGTGAAGCCCCTGTTGCCCAGAAGCGTCTTCTCTGTCCAACAGGCCGTTGGGTAAAAATCCCAGTGGCGCTCACCCGTTCCTAAGGACTCGAGCAACTTCCCCTCTTTGCATCAGGACAAATACCGCAATTATGACTTAACTAAATGGCTGTAGACAGCTTTTTAACAGGTTGTCTCTATTTGAACGGAAGAATTCGCCGTCGCCACACTTTTGTCATACCACCTTGAAATATTTAAAACCTTGCGTCCCTGCGTGAAAGTTAAATTCAACTGAACAGATTGTGCATGCACAAAGGAGAATTTTGCACTTTGCACCAACTGTCGTAGGAGCAAATACCCTGTTACCAGTACTCAAACGCCTCAAAGTAACAGTCTCGGAAATCGGCTCTGTTGATTGCCCACAGCCCGTTTGTAAAACCTGCCTTAAACATGAATGTAACAAAGTCTACTTTAGAGCAACTAATCGTCCCCAATCTGGACGCGTGGTTCTGCTGATAGCTGGCTGACGTCGACCCGACATCGCGATTAAATGTGAGGCGTTCCACTGTGGAACAACGTTCAGTGACATCACATTCCGTTTTACAGTGGGGGAAGCGCCAGCCTTCGCCGCGCCTACAAATCTACATCGTAATCAATCATTGTCAAGACTGCGATGTGTGAATACAAATCAACCATGTGCAACTAACCTTTGGATCTGTGATATACTAGACCATTCTATGTGGTTTCATAACCGAGCTTTGTTTAGTCAACCGATTCGAATTTCAAATGTTAACCGAAATTGGTATAAAAATCGTTCGAACCGATTCCAAACATTTGATTAGCTTTAACATCGATTAGCTTGATGACTGACTGCACAAAGTTTGTCGAAAACCAGCTTCATACGCTATTGAAAGAATACCAGAAGCTGTCTTCTGAATTCCCTGCACCAGCAACGAAACTACTGTTTAATTTGTCACACAGCAAACCATGCTTGGGTACGTGATAATGTGGGCTGGCGTTTACCAAGCGCCGGCTCATACCTGGTCGCTTGCCTTGTTTGTTTGCTTAAAAACTCGAGAAATTTGCTACAAGAGGTCGAGCAGTGTCGATAAGGCGCTGAGCAATCATGCCTCGTTGCCCGCGAAGTGCTTGGAACCGATTAGCAGGCGCGCGGATGGCGACAATCCGCAGGGAAGTAGTTTATCTTTGTCAAAGACACAAACACTGACATGAGAGTGGGTCACACAAAATAATTCTGCCCAAAAAATTTGACCCTTGTGCCCACGATACGGGGAATTACATTGCAGAAAAATCCCAGTCATTAAACCACACTAACTTGCAGTTAGACTTAATTTCTGCCACTTTCCTACTCAAACTACTATGTCATATCGGTTTTTATAGTTCTATGTGAAGCATTTTCATTCTTTCATTCTTTTTCATTTCTTTCATTCTTGAATCTGCGCTTGTGCAAGTTTGAAGCTGGTTTGCTAATCAGTTTCGCGCAATCAAGCGTGGCGTTATTTGTTTAATATCGTTGTACAAAGGAAAATAGGCTTTTTTTAGTTGAGTTTATTAATCTACTCTCGAAATTGCCTAATTTACTCCTTTCAACCAATCAGCTTCTCTGACAGCAACAGTAACATACCAAAACAAATGGAATAGTAACGTTTATATTCACTACCATTGTCATTAGTAAGTATATAACACCTGACCGTGTAAAAAGGCTACACAGAAAAACCGTATGTTCACTTGATGCTCAATTAATCAACAGCATCTCAGTCTTGACGGCGAAAAACAACAAATATATACTTAATCATTTACAAATATTTCTTTTGGCCTCACACATGTTGTATCGAGCGATGGGGGTCAATAATTAACCCCGGCACCAGCAGCAGCATGGCACAGAAATGATGCCGTACGAAGCGTTATCTTGTTTCCAACGCAAACAAGACTGCGAACTAACAAAAAACCCACTTTCAACACGGTGTTTATGGGGGTTCTACAGTATTTATCGTCCATATCAAAGTTTGTTATTTGGGTTCTATAAAAACGTCTGGTAGATGTGTTTGTAGATATTTTATGACAATAGATACCAATTTTGAAATAAACATTTACAGGACAGGCCTCTACAGGTTTATTTGAAAATTAAAATGCGAACAGGGCCATTTCCTTCAGTTCTTTTTCAGTAAAATACTGTTTTAAGCTTTCACCACCGCAGTTTTGCATTGCGTGTTTTCTGTAATTGATTTAGTCGACACCGTGTTTAATTTTAACTGAAAAAAACAGGTTGTACTTTGTGCTAGTTCCTTGCACTTGCGCCACCTTTTCCGGTAT
The DNA here is from genome assembly GCA_008931825.1 of Phallusia fumigata. Classification (NCBI taxonomy): domain Eukaryota; kingdom Metazoa; phylum Chordata; class Ascidiacea; order Phlebobranchia; family Ascidiidae; genus Phallusia; species Phallusia fumigata. Next base: position 29,956 of record QXVZ01027668.1, read on the forward strand.
AAGCCGGTGAAGAAGGAGGTTAACTTGCCTAAAAGTTGCAGCAAATTGTAATCGTGATGTCTGACCTGACAAGCCCAAAGACAACAATTATAATGTGAATTGTTGCTCCTTAGCATCACCCAACGGCGAGCGGAATGTACGTATTTACGAAATGTAAGCGGTTGTTATGCTGTCATTATTAGACAAAAACTTGTCCTTTTTTTTCGCATATCAATAAGCGCAAGCAATCGCAATCTGCTGCGCCGGTATAGTTTATTATAGCACACTCTGATTGAAACCGTAACACTGTAATAATGGGGAAGAAACCATGTGTTAAAAGCAGGAATTAAAAGCAGGTTTCATGACGATTTCACATTGTTTTCGACACTCAGGAACAAAATAACTGATGGAAACAAGTGGCGAAAGAAGATAAAAACATAATGCAGGGAAAAAGAAGGCTCACAAAACAGTGCGATTTGTTTTTTGGACTTAACAACACAAAACACGGAACTATACGGTCAAATCAATCGTCACTTGTTTCACAGGTCTTGATAAATGATCGTCTAACCGCAAGTCTATTTTCGATATATGCAGCAATGCTTACCCTGTAACTTGAACCGGTTACAGACTTTTGTCGATGCAAGACAAACGTATGATACTCCGTTAGCGCTTTTGTGAGTTTGGCACTCTAAAGTAGGAGAGCTGGATCGAGCATAAAAACACACAAAGGCATTGCCTAAAATAGAGAAATGCAAATATGCGCCTTTTGGTTTAGTTTCAACTGAATCTCTATTAAAGAGATCTGGTGAAATAAGATCGCAGCGTTCAAACTGAAGGTAATGTTTACCGTACAAAGGGATGAACTCGGTGTATGATTGGCAGTAAAATATTAAAAAACTGCGTCTCTGAACAGGTGGTGAGCCATGCACACGAGAAAGCAAATAGAAGCTAAAATCTTGTTTGTGCCAAGTAGATGATTTCCAGCACCTGAAATGTGAAACAAAACGTCCCTGTGACCTTACTTAAGTTTCACCATGTTTGTACAAGGAATTTGACTGGAACAGTTTTAGTTCAGGTTCACACTTTTTTGTTTAATAGTAGTTTAGACTCATGCTGTTTATTGTTGTCTCAAAAAATTTACGCTCATGGTAATGATGAGTCGAGCAACTGTGCTAAGTATGCTTTAGTAAAAATGTACCAAGTGTATGCCTGCGTAAAACAAAATCATTAACTGTTTGGTATAGTTTAAACCACCTCTAAAAACAATACCTGAAGCCCAAAGCAACTTAAGTACCCATAAAAGGCCAAATTTGGCTTAGTATCTGTGGAGCATGCAATAGTACATTTACTAATAAGCCAATTTCACTCGCCTGTTGTGTCCTCGATCCACGTCGCATACTCCGCAACTCTAGTGTATACACCTGGGCTCAACGCCTCCGCACATCCTCGACCGAAGCTTGTGATGCCTTGCAGAATAAACTGCCCGCTAGACGGAGCTGTTGGACAAGCCATCGGTCCTCCACTGTCACCCTGGCATGTATCAATCCCACCTTCCCTGTATCTGAAATGAAACAAACTGGGCAGTTTAGTAAAAGTTGTAGCTTATGTTATATGGCTTGTTACTTCGTTGCAAGTTCAACATCGGTTAGGTGGATTTTATTTCGTTGAGTGACATATAAAATTGGGCACCTCAAAAAACATTTAGGAAAAGTAAAAAAGGTCTTTATGTATGAAAAAATGTTTGAAGCCCATACACATAAAATAACTAGATGGATTTAAATTGGGTTTTTCCCAATCTTTCTGAATAAAACTGCTCGTACTTAATACAACAGTTAACAAATCATGTAGCAATACTAAAGTAGCGACACGATGTATAACTTTAAACAAAAAAGTATGTTAATCGTCAAAAACCACATAACCTTATTACATTGTTTGTTCTATCTACCCACAACCGATATACGTGTATGTACATGAGCAGATTTTGGTTACTTAAAGTATTAGACCATATCATATTTATTCAGTCATAATTACCCAGCACACAGCTGAGTGGATGCGATGGTGAAACGATACCAACGCGCGCACTGATCATTACTGATGACAGGAACTTCTGCTTCCATAAGTTGCAGGGGAAGGATTTGAACTTGGTCTGCAAAAATGTAGGACCAGGCAATAAAGCAAAAAAGTTTCGGGAGCCTGTAGAAAAGTATCTTGTGGCACTAGTTGCGGCACACCAGCTAATTGATCTGTTTGTTATAGGGCTTATGAAAAAAATAAACTATGCCACTTGTTGATTGGGTTTTAGCAAAAAAGCAAAACACGAGTCAATCGCTTACCACTATAAGTTTCATACATTTATAGAGACATTTAAGAACTGTTGGCATCTCAATGCCTTTCTATGTAACTGGTGTCATGCTGGCGATACAGAGCAGGCGATGACAACTACTCGGTTAATTAATACAAAAACTTTCGCGGATACTCTGACCCGTACTCGCATCGGTTTATCCCTAACCTTATCAGTACTTTGTTGGATCAAGCCAACAAACAAACAACGTAAATATTTATCTGTGTCATCTGCGACAGTGCAACCTTTTTTACTCATGTCACACTTAACAAACTATCAAAATTCGGCGGCACACCTAGCACCTGAAGTATAAATAACAGTATGGGAAACACTAAAGCATTTGTTGATTTGCTGCTCCGTTTTATTTATGTATTTGTGGTTATTTCAATAAGCTTTACGCTAAGCTCAGTGTTGGAAAGCAACTCGAAGTTCTCTTTTTACTTCTTTGTTGGGCTACAGTCAAGCACACGAGTTGCGGAGAACTTTTCGGCGACTACAACTGATTAGTTATCTCCCACGCTTACTCGATATCGAACCCCATCCAGTAATGGCGCAACTGGTGTTCACTGGGACTTGCTCTCCCTGCTTGGGTAGCGGGATTGGTTGGATGTATGAAGAATACTGGACGGTGCCTGCTACGTACAGCAGGCTGATGTCGTTGATCAAAGTGTCAGGATCGTAACCTGTTATGAACACATGAAACGTTACTTGGCCTAATTTGTATCGACAGTATTTACATAAACCGCACAGTGACCAGTAATACCTTGGTTGTGTTGATAATGTAACTTACACATATGTTTTAAAAAAGATTAAGGCAATAAATAGAAAATTCAAAAGGCAATAACTGCATGTTTGGGAAAAAAGGAAGCACCAGCACGTACCAGTAAATTAGGCGACTTTGACGAAAGGTCTTAGTTACGATGGCTTCGCCACAACTTAACCAAACACATATCCAACAACTGTACCTGGGTGTTGATATATCCTATTTATTTCATATTCTCTTGCGCTTGGTTCCGGATCGTATTTGTCCACGGTCCCGAAACGAACAACAATGTCATTTGCGTTGCGACTGCATAAAAAATACTTTTGGATTCGTTTTTTTTGTGACGTTGCTCATTTCAATGTGAAAAATGTCTTATCTTTGCGCAAGTTTTTCAGGGGTCTGGTATGACAGCAGATAAAGCTTGCCAACATGTCAACTGACCTTTTGAAACACTTATGTATAAACTTTGAGAATACTTTCAGGCAACTTACCAAAAATGAGCTAGCGTTATTTTATGTTGTTTTTTTGCGTCAACCAAACTTGTCATCTGTACCAATGGCCCGTTAAACGGATACTCACTTAATTGTGCAGTGTGCTGCGGTAACCACCCATCTGGAGTATATAAGCGAACAGCCACATACGAGTGACGCTTGGGTAGGAGAAGTTTTCTGAAGAAACATTCCTTGCCAGGGAAAATCCCCCAACTTTGCTTCTTCTCCTCCTATAATTCTGGTTTGAGGGTTTTCTAAAATGTGAACACAAATTTCTTTATAGTCAGCGACACGCCTACCCCTTTAGGTGCAGGTTTACTATTCAAATTGTCTCCACAAAACCGACCAATCTAGAACCAGCCATTACTTAGAATTTCTATGTCCAATAAACATGGATTATAGAAAAAAGTTCCAAACACCCCTATCAATGCGTTAAAATATATTAGTCCGTACAAGTATAAGAATCAAGGACAATAAGCTGAGTTACGTCTGAAAGGGGTTGTATAACTTAAACCTAAAAGTAATTTGATTCATAGCCTTGCTATCAATATTACGTACACAATACCTGCGACGTTTTGCCCGTTGCTAACCACTTGGCCATTCAAAGCAAGGGCGGTTACAAACGTGACGAGGTATTGTAGCAAGTCCCCGAAATTCATCGTCCCCGATGGATTACGTCTAATTCGATAGAATATCAAAACAATTCCCGTTTAGGCTTCTTTGTGTAGAAACCTGATGTTCGACGGACTATTGTTCGCTTTGTCTTGATTTTGACAGGACGCTTTTATGGGTAAAATTACAATACCACTTCTCTGGGTTGCTGGCAAGTTACGAACTGGCTAAGCAGGTCGTTAGTGATGACTTGGTAACAGGTATTACGCTTAGAAAGTCACCACACACACTCTATATCAGTTTGATTTTTGTGTAGTAGTGATATTTACGATGCAGAAGTTCACCTACACACGAAAATGAGAAAATTCATTTACCAAAACTACGAAATGCTTCAAGAGATGTTTCGTTAAAGTTCCATTATCCCTTTTAATTTACACTTACACGTGTACTGTAATGTTACATTTCTCAATATGTGTGGATGCTAAAGATGAACTATTCCCTGGTGCGACAAATGTACCTTGAAATGTTTGGTGTCGATTTAAAGTTGCTGACCTGAAGTAACCAGTCGTCAGCTACTTCTCGCTTAATTGTATTTTGAATGAAGAATCTGGTTATGCGCTTTACTATTTCAAAGTTTACAAAACCTTTGTTGCTCTGTCTTAGGGCATAACATTAGACGTTTCATGTATACACATCACAAAAATTATATTTGATCACAGTTTTAGACAACAAAATTCCGTTCACTTTTCGAACCCAATTATTTTTACGTAACATAATATTACTCGAACACTTATAATTCAAGCAGCTTTTAAACTATGACATACCATCATACACTTCAAACTAATTACTGTCTACAAACTCCTTGTGTTAGATGTGTGTTAGACGAAATCTATGTCCTCGTTAATGATTAACAGAGTGACTGAATCAATCTTTTGTAACGACCGCGCGCTCTTCGCCATCTCTTTGTAAAGTTCCTTGACGTCAAAACAGATAAAATACAGGCAATGGAAAATGTGTTTGAAGAGTATCACGTGTCGTCGCGCCTGTTGGTATGGCGAAAGCAAGTCATTGCGTTTTTAGGCGTTTGTTCGCACCGGCAACTTCATAATGTTGCTTTGAGGGTTATTCCGAAATATTGGCAGAAAACTTAGTCGATGCATTTTTTCATGCTCTATCTGTGAAGTTTAGTTTACGACTTTATAACCACAGACTCTTTATAACCACAAAAATATTTTTTGTTTGTCCATTGCGTGTTTCATCGTGCTTCCCGACAACTTCTGTTAACTCGCTGCATAGATTGTAAAGGTTAGACCCAAATAAAATAACAAATGTATTGTTTAGTGATATGTAAAAGGATACAAACATATCAATACTGAACCTATATTACATGAATACTAGTGTGTTGGTGAAAGTTTTGCGTTTGACATGTTTTCCTACTGACAAAGCTTAGGACTGCTGACCAATCCAATTTATTCACAAAATATCCTCGCCAGGACGCAACGCATTCATCTCCTCACTGGCCGAAAGTTTATGATCATCGGTCTTTCTGAGTACCTAAACAAAAACATTTGGTAAAGTCGCTTCCTACGGAATTACCCAATCTGATACTATACAGTTTAAACCTTTTCAGATAAAAATGTAAGACGTTCTCGCAAGGCTAAAAAATTCTAAAGTGCTGATACCGGGTTCATGTTTCAGACAAGTTAAAACGAGAAACTAACCTTCTTTTAATCACTACCAAACCATGTTTACAACATTCACACTTTATCTTAAACAACGGTTCGAGATCTTTTACAGAAAAGTTTAACCTTTCCTAAACTTCCACCGTTTCTCCAGGTCTTCACGCTGATGTAAATTGCATATCCAGGTATGAACGTGGCAGGAATAGCGCTTATCACGTGACCAAAAGACTCGGCCCACATCGGGTAGTGGTACTTTTCATACACGGGTGGTCTGGTGTTGGCCATGTAGTAGACAGCTATCACCTGTTAAAATGTTTTCGGTCGCCTATTTTTGATAAAAAGGATTTGAGACACTTAGAAACATTGTACACTGATATGTTAGTGATTTTATGATTAAAAGCCTGGCCCATTTGCTAACGATGGCAAAAGTTACGTGCCAAACAAAGAAAATTTGAACAAACAAACACGACAGACACTAACGATTCCTGTCAAGGGAGCCACGAATTTCCATGATATTTTCATCCAATGCTTTCCGAGCTTTCTTTCACCGATCATGTCTGTGACGTCATTCCAGTACCGATCGAATCCGTAGCACCAGGCTACGGCGACGCATTCACACGTCACAATGAGCATCCAGCACCAGCCTGCGATGCTGTAGTTGCTGTGGAGTTCAAAAAGGTAGACGCCGCCCTTGACGAAAAACAGCATGTTAGATTTACGACGAACAACGAAATCCCGAGCCAAGGTCGGACACGTCATACAATTAAACGTCTCTAAAACCAGAATACTTTAAAGCAGGGTTGCACAACGGGCGGCGAACGCGAAGAAATTTTGAGGCACCGGGATAGTCTTTATGGTTGGTGTGAATAATGAATTTGTAACAGCGCGAAAACGGTTGGGAAATAATTCAGTCGGGTTGGCTAATTTGAACTGTCAGAAGCGCGAAAACAAATCAGAGTAGAGCTTTGTTTTATTGCTACAAGAAGTACTAACAAGTACATTTTGACATGTCAAATGTAAAACATACTTTGAAATGCAAGTTATAAGCCAGCATTATGGCTTAATCAGATATTCAGGGTTAAAAATCAAGGCTGGTTTAAGGTTTGTGAAAAGCTGTCCTGAGCCCGAAATCCCCGGGGACACTTGCTCCATAAAAGGTTTTGTTTGGAAACTTGTAACGTTTATTGACGTTACCTCTGTGACCATGGAAAGACCGAGGAGGAAGAGAAAGGAGCAAAGGAGAGCCTGTGCAAGTTCTCTTCCGTAACGGTGCTCTCTCACTCTTCGGCAGTTGTCGAGGAGCACAGATACCAAGGTTTGTTGACACACAAACTGTTAATCAAAAACAGTTTGGTAAATAGGTTTGACTAAAACCCTAGGGAACAGGATGGAGCATATTGATTGAGGGCTGGACCACTCCCTGGCAGGAAAACTCCTAAAACAGAACCAAAAAAATGAAAAAGGAAATTGGAAACCCAAACACGCCAGATATATGATTAAGAGCGTGTTTGAGGTACGCTGCTATTTACTCCTTTCCTTTCATCGATTTTTCTGGGCAGCAAAAGGGCTTTAGGGCAAATTTAGTCTTGAAAATGCATATATGATAAGCTGTTAAGGACGCCAGTTGCCAACGTCAACCATCCAAACATATTTTTGGCACTTAATTTACAGGGAATTTCTCCCACCTGACTGTCGTATCCCAGGAATAATATCATCAGGAAGAAGAGAACGCACCAAATTTGAGGAAGTGGAAGAAGGGAAAGGGTTTCGGGATAGGCGATGAAAGCCAAACCCGGACCAGATGTAGCGACTTTATCTACTGTTGTATTCTGAAAAAATGTTCGGCATGTTTCAATTCTAAAGAAACNAAGGGTTTCGGGATAGGCGATGAAAGCCAAGCCCGGACCAGATGTAGCGACTTTGTCCACTGTTGTATTCTAAAAAAAATGTTCGGCATGTTTCAATTCTAAATAGAAACTGGTTTTCTGCTTTACAGTGTTAGTAATGTATCTGTGATAAATCTTACTTGGGGTGTGGCTATAATCAGACGTGTTTTTTCTAACGTCAATTATTCTTGTAATTCTGAAAATATGCGGTTTGACAAAAACTGTAAACGGAAACAAAGTTCTATACCTGGTAGGTAGCAATTGATCCTAATGTGGCGAAAACAGCGAAACCTCCAACAAAACTTGCCAGCATGTTCATTCCAACCACTGTCACGGCGTCTCTGTTTTTAAAATGTTCCAAAAAACGTTTTAAGCAGTCAAAAATGTCGCTTGCTTACACAACGGTGCTTTTCGGAGGATTGCGCAACTGTCTTGACTTATGGTTTGGATTTCATAACTACCGCTTTTGCGTTTACCTAATTAACAAACTAGAATGGCTTCGATTTCAAATGGGGAAACCCGATGGGTTGAGCCAAATTGAACTACACTAAACTGAAATAACAAATGCTCGAATTGAACTGCAGCCAAACAGACAGCTTGGCGGCGTAATCACTACAGGCATAACCCAGACCAGCTAAGCCTACCGTGTTTAAAAATTAAACAAACAAACACACAAGTAAAAATGGTGAAAGGCTCGAACCTCCAAAAGTTGTGATGGCGATCGTTGAAACTCCCCAATGAAATGATAACTCCTATTCCAGGCCCGTTACTGAAAAGAACCTGGGAACAGGCGCTAGCCCAAACCTTTGAAAATTGTATGGACTTTTATATAGCAAATGTACCAGAATTGTTACACATTACGCAGGTGTTATGCAGAAAACCGAAACACGTGTTTAAAAAATGGCCTAATAAAGACGTTAAACTGTACGCTACATT
>QXVZ01027671.1:0-19484 GCA_008931825.1 Phallusia fumigata
ATTTTTGCAACAAACTGCAATGCGACAAACCAGCGATTTAACACAACGTAAAGTCTTATTCAACCGTGACCGACGTGACGTAACAATTGGTTGGCATTCTATGGTTAGTATTCTATGGTGATATTTAACCTTTGGGTGCAGATTACGCCAAAATAAAAATCTGGAAACAAACTAAACATTAAAAAATTACAAGATTTGTTTTTGTTTGCAATATATGACCTTCGTTAATTTTGAATCTCACCGCTTTAATAATGCCTAACGCAGTGGTTCCCAAACTTTTTTTTGGTAAATTTCTTCTTTGCTTATTTTGGATATTTTTATCCCACCCGTACAAGACAGAAAGTGAAATAAAGTAATATTAAAAGTTTGAAACCACAGGTCGACCTCAAAAGAACTACTACACTTATAAATAACTTTAACACAAAGTTGAAATTCCTCCCCATAGCTCCTAAATTACGTGTTTGGTCTAGCCTTTCTACCGCATAGATTTCGAACACACTGAAACTTTTGTTTTGAGTTTACAACAAACCCCCGTACAATATTGTAATATTGTGTACATAAGACAGTTTTTCAGCTTTACAAAGGACCCCTAGAAATGAAGAGATAATCTCTTGTTAAAGTGACTAAGAATAACGCCCACCCAACAAGACACACTTAAAGTAGCAAAGTGAAAAGCCTAAATAAAATCTAATGTTACCAGCACTGGTAAACAATACTACTTACCGCAAGATACAAAAATTCCAAACATTAACAGCGGTGCCGCAACAAGCATTGACAAGCGTTCCATCGCCATGTCTATATTATCTCACTTTTCCAGGTTTAGCTTGCCACATAAAAAAACTATGATGTTTTACAACTTACACGTTGTTAGTCTGTGTAACAAAATGATGTTTAAATTTACTGCTGTTCGAAAATCCCTATTCAATACGGGAGTTTCACAACAAAACAAATAAAGCACGATTCCAGTTTTCAACCGCAAATGCCTGCTGTTATTGTCTCCCAGCACACTATATTACGTTCCTTTCAAAAGTACTTAGTTTACAGCCAATAGTTTTGCACACAAAACCTGAAACCTTGCAATTTGTTAAAAATAAAACACCGCCTCCTTTCTCAAACGTTTGTCTGGGCGTTTGTGGCGTGACACACAAACTGTGAGTTAATAAACTCGTTAAGCGCCTTTTTCTTTTGCGCTTTAAGCGGGGAAACAGTTTGTTGTGGACAGAAGACAGAAGTCTGCCTTAAGCAAAGCGAATGACTCAGTGGTAGATCAGGTTACAGTGTCCGCGCACTAATTGCGCAGGACTGTGGAAAAGTTTGTGGGCCGGTAAAAAGGCTTGGCATGTTTTGGTCCGAAGACTCTGTCTGTTTTGATTAATACCTTGTGTTTATTATTAAATACAACTTTTAGATGAGGGGACAGCAACCTTTTGAACGCAGCGTACCAGTCTACAAACTATGTCAAAATCTTAATTGTTTCGTTCGCCATTTTGATGACGTCACTGCTTCTTGGTTCTGCGTTAAATCTGTAAAATCTGGTTCACGCGTTTATTCTGTAACTCGTTCCACTACAAATCAAGGCGGTTTAATTTGGCTCAAAACTGTATTAGAACATGAACTCATAAATCACTCGGCGTGCCATGAATAGTCACCTCTCGTGCCAGGGGTTGCCGACTCCTGTATTAGATTTTCGATATGTAACCACGCAATTAAATAGAAACTACAAATATTGCGATGCATCAAAATGACAAAACGCTGCTGGGTGGCGATGCCTGCCTACCAAGTGTTTGTTTATTTCCTCCCATCCGCTTGCAAAAACGTTTACAGAAGAAAACAAAGACAACAAGCACCTTGTTTTTCTGTGAAAACATTTCAGTTTTCTGGTTATTTTCCTGCGAAAACTGTCAATTACCCTGGTGGTCTATACTATATATCTTTGTTACAATGGTTTTGACGTTGCCAATCTTAGCAGCTCTCCGCGTGTTTTTCGCACCAGGTTCCAGCAGTGGGCGGTCCCAAACTGTGAAACTCAACCAAGGTCTTATGTCTATGAAAAGGTTAAACGTGCCCTCAGACCATTTTTCCAAACGCTTTTAACAAACAGATCTTATAAGGTTTTGTCTTGTTTTTTTGTTACTTTGGCGACCACTGGCGACAAAAATACATCATTGTAGTTCCCACATGCGGCGCAACAGAAAACCAGTTTGACGAATCAGCTGCCTTAAATTCAATTTATTCTCAAACAAACCTATCAAGCACGCGCACGTATAAAGCCTTAATTTAAGCAAAAAAGAGATACCGTATTTACTCGATTGTAAGCCGTCCTCGAATATAAGCCACCCTCGATTGTAAGCCGCACAAACGGTAGGGTAAAAAACTTTATAAGCCGCCCTCGATTGTAAGCTGCACTTTGTGTGGTTACGCAGCAGAACATACGTTGACGTGCAATGTATACATGCAAAAGCATATTGGACGCAAATTGTATCAAAACCCATAGCAGTAGAAAAAAATCGGCACGACATTGAAAATGTAAGCCGCACAAATAGCAGGGTAAAAAACTTCGGCCCTGTCTCTTTACGTATATCTGGTTTCAACAAATTGTGGTCACGTCCCATTAGCATTTTTAAATCTTCCATGCAGTAAGTTTTGAGTCGCTATTATCTGCATCAAACCTAAACGCTCGAACGCACACAGACAGCATAATCATTGCGACGCAAGGCTGGCGGAGGGACGTGTTTTTCTCCGCTAGCTCAATACAGCGTTGGAATGTACAACCAAGCGAAAACACATCGACCTTCGCAGTTGAATGCTTAAAATGACACTTTCAGTTGTGTTTTGTAATGGAACCCGAAAACTCGTAGCGTACTTGCGTTTTGTGGTTAAAAGCTGACCCCTAAATTGCAGACCCCCCCTGATACACGTAGTTGTGTCAATAGAATTGGGGCCTGTTCACTGCAATTTGGATTAGATGCAACGGCACAAAAAATTGCCCCCAATTGTTACGTTGCTTATTTTACGGTGTAAAGAGCGTAAACAATTAGCGGTCTCACAGAACCTGTCCCATAGGTAGGCATGCTGGGTTTTGGCGATGCCTAAGTTTTACTCGGTACAAATTTGTGTAATTGGTGCTTAATCTAAATTAGCCAACAGTTGTATTTTACCTTCACGGTCGTCGTCAGTTTCTTACTCAACTAGAACAATTATAATGACAATGCTAAAATTCGTGAACTTTTTGTTTTGATTTTTTTTGTTTAATACTTTCGCTGAAGCCGCTTTTCATGTTTATGATTGTGCACAACATTGAATTTGGAAACACGGAGATTGAAATGTGGTGTCGTGCTGCCGATGCGTGTCGGTGCAAAATGCTAATAAGGTGAAATTTATCATTACATCCTGTAAACTTTGAAAATATAACAACACATTAAATAAGATTCAGTTACATTGTTTCAAAGAGAAAGAGTGCTTTATTGTGCAACCCTATGCATACAAGGCATGTATACTTCAGTCAAGTTGTTTGGCAAGTTCCAAAATGCTCGCAGTTCGGTGTACGGTGACAAATTGCAAACAGTTTTGACATAAATGCGTATTTCGGTGACAGAAAATTGCACCACCAAATTGTTTTTGTCATGTTTACCAAGATGGAAAATCACTTTGACTTGGCACATGTCCGTTGTGCTTGGGCGTCCAAGCGTTTAGCAAAAGCTTCAATTTGTTTCAACATTTACCGAACGTAAAAAATGTGGTGTATGTCACAATTTTGAAGTCTGTATACGTTGAAGTGAAGTTTATTTTGCTCAGTAAAAAGATAGCGACACAATAGCACTAAATTTGTATTGCCTACATGGGATTCTGAATTTAAACGAATTTGAAACAACTTGACAACTGGCAATTCAAATATCCACCAGCAGATAAACGTTTTTGTACCGAACGCGCATTGGTTGGAAGAATTTTCTCCTAATCAACAACTCCTTGCAATTTTGTATGCGATGTACTCAGAAAAAGCAGCATTGTGGTTTGCGTAATTGCTGAGCTTCGTCGATCTAAAGTCGATCGTGAACAGAGTTTCAAATAATTATATTTTGGGTGCAACAACGCTCTCTGCGTTAGAGATCGCTGTTTGGAAATGGCATGCGAGCGGTTGTACACAGTAACGGTCCGCTTCAATCAGGATATTCCGCACACAGTTATTCCGCGTAACTGCATACAAAACAAGCAGGCATACATAATTTAGGATCCTGTTTACTGGGATAGCAGCTAGTGTCTGCTGGACTTTTCGTGTTTCTGTCGCTCACCTTTTTGGCGCACAAAAAGGTGAGAAACACGCCTAGTGTCCAAAAAATCTGATAATGTTCAAACCAAGGTGATTTGGTTGGTTTTGAAACCATAAGTTTTGTATTTTGCAGCGAAAACTTGGAATGTCAATTCATTCTGTTCCCTTTGGATGGGCTCTAAAGCCTCCACAAACAAATGCCGTCAGCTTTACGAACTGCGTTTGTCCAAACGCAGAAAGTTGATTCACAAGTACAAGTGTTGGCTAACAACTTTCTAAAAAGGTTACTTGAACCCGTGTATCTGTGCTGTGGCCGGTTTTTGGTTTCAAAAAGTTACAAATTGTTTCATGAGGCGTCACAGTGAATTGTAAAAGAATGCGTCAGATCGGGATTCGCAGAACGTCGGTGGTGCGTGGGTTGAAGTTTGTCTGAAACCCGTTCCACTGTGGTGAACCCACTTCTTCCCCCCTTCTGGCTTGCTGCGTCATTCCCACCGCCTGACTTGTTTTTTCACCTCATAACTCTGCCTTGCTTATAGGGTTCCTTAAGGAGCCTCGATGTATGATATGCAGAAATCCTGGTAAAACAGATGTGTTAGAAAGAAGTTTTGTAAGTTAACGATTGTAGTGAAAACGCTGCGGTTTGCGGCTTTATGCTAGTCAAGAAACCCGCCGAAAACGCAGCCAAACTTGTGTATGTAGCGAAAAGGCACTGAAACGTTAAGGTCACACGAAAAGAGTAGAAGTCGTTAGAGTTAAGGAAGAGGCACCGACGTTTGTACGATATAGTGACGGTACACAAACAGGAGTTTCATAGGTGAAAGGTTTGAAGTTTTTGTTTAACTGCATAGCCAAAGCCCGTTTTTCAGTGTTGGAAATAGCACCTTTTAGCAAAGCGATGAGCAAACGTATTTGTATTAGTTCATTGGGGTGTGCACAAATTTACCATGTGAAAAATCATAATTTTTACATAAATGATTTCAAAGGTATTCTTTGTAATATACTACGTGGATCGTTCTTTAAAATGCTAAGTTTTGGATTGGTTATTCAAGATGTCCAAAAGTTGATTATGAGGCTTATAATCAGTTCTTGAAGTGGTTCGTTTTGAAGACTTAACTCCGTTTGTCCTGTGCCATAAACAATAGGACATAGTACAAACATTAACCCGGATATATTGCATGTGCAAACAGACGGCGTGTCTACATGTATCGGAGAGGGTAGCCTATATGCATTAGGTTGGTTTCTGAAATGTGGGATGCATTACGCTAAAGAAAGGTGACTACTGACCTTATGTGCCTTGAAAGGCAGATTGAAACGCATTTTGTCTTTAATGATATACACACAGCGACTCGTCGGTTAAAGTTAGACAACATACAAATTTTGTGAAGGTGTTGCGCCCTAACGTTTTTCATAAACATCCCATTTCAGCAAGCATGTAAATATTCTTGGCTGTAAATTGTTTAAATCATTGGAAAAACATTGACCAGAATTGATTGCAGTTAGCTTGATCGAAAACTGTTCAAAGCTTGACAAACGCATCTAACTATGATTTAACTTGTCAGATACGTTACAAGGGCTTCAGTTTTGCTCTCAAACGGAGAAAGAAACAGCACACAGCTTGTCACACAGCATTCGGCAACGATACAAGGCTAGATGTTTTGGTAGCTAACGGTTCTGACTAGGTCAAAGCCGTTTGTTATCTATCTTTTACTCGTTAAATAGCAGGCAGTGTCGACACAATGCCCAAGACAGTTACCCACTCTTCTCCAGAATGCATTGGAGTTCAGCACCCTGACGACTACAATAGAGGCCTCGTGTTGAAATCCCCGCTTTTGACAACTTGTAGGTAAATCGTGTTGAGGTGTCGGCTTCCAATAAAAACAGGCATTTTTTTCTGTAATGCATAAAGTTCCATTGAGATACATTGGCTGCGCAAATTTGTTTGGAAAGGCCGCATTGGACAATTTCATAGTTTATCCTAGCGAAGTAATAGTCAAATGGATGCGACGTTTTTTGTTGAAAACTTTCATCAGGTACTTTTAATATCAAAAGTTATCTTTAATAAAGTTTATCTTCAACAAGGAAAAATTGGAGCATATAGTATGGCATTTGTTTACGTCTCATAAAACAGACAGATTATTAAGTAATCCGAAGTCTCGCGAACCAAGTTAGAAACAATTAAACCGAAAAAACAGTTTCCATTTACAAATGTGTAATGTATTGTATGCGTTAAATCAGAGCTTCTCAAACTAGGGGTCGCGCAACGAATCTTGTGGATCGCGAGTACACCAATTTTTCACAAATACTCGTAATCGCCTCTTTATCCGTCAAATCTTAAGGGTCGCAGAAGAACTTTGTAAATCAAATCAAAAAATGAAACAAACAAACAAACAAACAAACCAAAAGCGGTCGCAGACCAAAACGTTTGGGAAGCCCTGCTTTGTCATTGCACTAACTTTGTCGAAAAGTTACTCTGCGCCAACAACACATAAAATGGTTCCGCTCTGTTGCACAAAAGGCTGCACATTGCCAAAAAAACTCAAGAGAAAATCTACTGATACTGGTTGTTACACTATTGTCATCAACTTGAAACTATTTTGTGTGCATTTTCATCGCACCGTGCCCGAATTGCATTTAACCATATGTTCTAAACTTTGCAACAGTTAGCCTACATGTTTTGCATATTGTGTATTGTTCAGAAAACGTTTCCTCAAAAATGTCGGAGAGGTTAAAACCAACACGTTTAACCGACTTTTATTGTGATAAAATATTTGATTAACCTACCCAGCTATTGTATCAACTTTGATATACTCTCCAATTCGTTCGACGACAGGGATTTTACGCCGTGCACAATAAGGGGCCTTTCGTAATCTTCACAAACCCGTGATTTTCGTCTGGGAGATTCCTAAACGCGACGTCGAAGTTTCATGTAGAAAAATTTGTCGGGGTTGGAACGTGTAGACGTCACGTAGAGTTGTCGAATACGCGTCAGCCAGGCAGTCACATAAATGAAAACCGCCAATAACATTTCTTTAACACATTCCGCGCAGTCAAACTGAGTTTGAATCGTTTTGGGGAATCTATGAACTTGACAGATATCGGGAAGCCACAGATCCATTAGATTAAGTGTGATGGTTCAAAAACTCCTGAGCAATTTGGTTTTCGAACTGGAGTGCCGTAATTTGGCTAGACTAGCCTAAACGGCCAATGTCCCGTCACCAGCTGCACTGATGAGACCTTACACGTCGAAACAGTGTGCACTGTCTGCAGCTCACAAAATCATATCGGCTTTTTGCTTTTATAATTTGGTTTTCATTCTAGCAAAATTGTGNACTGATGAGACCTCCCCCCCCCCCCCCCCGTGCACTGTCTGCAGCTCACAAAATCATATCGGCTTTTTGCTTTTATAATTTGGTTTTCATTCTAGCAAAATTGTGGGTCATTCTACATTTAGGCGGAGTTTGCTGGTTTATCGACATAATAAACACTAGAGGTCAGGACACTGAGAACCCATCTTCAAATTCGTGACTGTGCTTTTGTTCTGTCACTTAGTCATTTGCATGTTACTCGAAATCTAAAATTAGGTTTTTACCAAGTTGCAGGACCGCAATTCTTTTTGTCACGTAGTGCCGTCCTACTTTATTAGAAACCAAGTTTATAACTGTGTGATCATTTTTGGTCAGATATGTGTTAAAAATTTTTTATGTCCACGAACATTTCTGTTTTAGGTTAGTTGTTTTTGTGGCCAGTAGGCGATTGTTGTCCCTTACCAATGGACAGAAAAGTGATGGCGCGCGTCTGAGCCTGACATGAAAGCATAAAAGAGCGAGTTTACTAACATTAGTTTTTAAAATTACACTACAAAATCGTTAACAGGCCCGTGCGTTATGTGCACATCATGCACTATGGGTCGCTTAGATAAGCCTCAGTTGTTCACCGGATTTTTATAATACTACATTTTTGCGCAAAAGGTGTGCCTACAACAAACGTATCATGATCAACTTCTCGTTAACGTCAGGCCGGGCAGTTGGCGGATTCATTTAACTTTGGTTTTGGCACATCCTAAGTGGTCGCCTTGTTGTGCTGGAACGAGGGTCGTTTGTGTGGGGCATGCTTGGTTAGCAGACAAAGCCGGCACCAAGTTTTTGATAAACCNACGCGCCAGCCAGGCAATCACATGAATGAAAACCACTAATAACATTTCTTTCCGCGCAGTTAAACTGAGTTTGAATCGTTTTGGGGAATCTATGAACTTGACAGATATCGAGATGCCACAGATCCATTAGATTAAGTGTGATGGTTCAAAAACTCCTGTGCAGTTTGGTTTTCATTCTAGCAAAATTGTGGGTCACTCTACATTCAGGCGGATTTTGCTGGTTTATCGACATAAAAAACACTAGAGGTCAGGACACTGAGAACCCATCTTCAAATTCGTGACTGTGATTTTGTTCTGTCACTTAGTCATTTGCATGTTACTCGAAATCTAAAATTAGGTATTTACCAAGTTACATGATCGCAAATCTTTTTGTCACGTAGCGCCGTCCTACTTTATTAGAAACCAAGTTTATAACTGTGTGGTCATTTTTGGTCAGATATGTGTTAAAAATTTTGTATGTCCACGAACATTTCTGTTTTAGGTTAGTTGTTTTTGTGGCCCGTAGGCGATTGTTGTCCCTTACCACTGGACATAAAAGTGATGGCGCACGTCTGAGTCTGACATGAAAGCACAAAAGAGCGAGTTTACTAAAATTAGTTTTTAAAATTACATTACAAAATCGTTAACAGGCCCGTGCGTAATGTGCACATCATGCACTATGGGTCGCTTAGATAAGCCTCAGTTGTTCACCGGATTTTTATGATACTACATTTTTGCGCAAAAGGTGTGCCTACAACAAAGGTATCATGATTAACTTCTCGTTAACGTCAGGCCAGACAGTTGGCGGATTCACTTTATATTGGTTTCGGCACATCCCAAGTGGTCGCCTTGTTGTGCTGGAACGAGGGTCGTTTGTGTCGGGCATGCTTGGTTAGTAGACAAAGCCGGCACCAAGTTTTTGATAAACCGTATCGCTAACTCTAGCGAGGTGCGGAAAAACAATACTAAGAGCGCGGTGGTGGAATTAAATGAGACAAAGCGGTTGAGCGGCCTTGTTTCTTTACTTATGCCCTGCTTAAATGTTTGATAATACGTTTCTCCGCATAAGAAACGTCTTGTGTTTAAAGTTTGTCTTGCTCAAAAAATTTTTTTAGGCCCCACTTAAAAATAAACAAACCATAAGGACAAAAGGTTTACCCCAAACCTGCTTGTCTTAAATATCCAATTTAACTTCAAAACCTCCCGATTTTAGCACGAGGCCACCTGACATATTTACATTACGCATTCTTACGCGCCTGATTTCACCCAAACCCAGTCAAGAGAGTTCATCGGGACCTAGCAAGTAGATTTTAGGATGACCAGGCCCGCTTCGGTCAGTTGGCGATCTTATATACTGACGTCAAACAGCCGACGCGCTTCCAAAACTTAGTTCTTTTTGATACCAAGTTTATTTTTGTGCTGACCCTGTTGACTGTTGATGTTAATAAAAGCGGGACAATAACATGCCACCGCGGTGTCGTAATGGAAATGACAAAGAATATTGGAAGAGAATTAAGAAGGAAAACAAACCGTTCATCTTAAATGAAAATGGTTTTCATAGGTTTAGGGGGGTCCATAACGCATTTTTTTTGTTTTCAAACCCTAACAAAACTTGGAAAACATATTTCAAGCAGACTAGATTGCAATCGAGGTCCTCGAATCCCTTTCGCTTTTAAACAAAAAGACATTTGATTCCGAATTATTCTGTTGCATCTGTTGTCACAATATATTTGCATCGAAAGAAACCTTTACGTTATCAACTGGTGACGAAAATGTTGGGTTAGTTGCGGGTGTGAAACAAGCAAAACTTTAGTCGGTTTAGCTCGCGTTGTTCTTGAGAAGTTCAGGCATGGTAAATCACAGGTAGAGGTAGCTTGACACGGTATGCCGGTTTTCAGTTCTCGACCTTTCGGTCGTTGAGCGTTTCGCAGGTAGCCCATTGCGAGCTGTTGCGCAAAGTTTGACTAGGGAGGTAAATTTCCTTCTCACACATGCAAATGGCCCAAGGTAAAATTTTCTCGTAAGGTTGCGCATGGGGCAGGTGTATATGAAACCCTTGACTCTGCTTTTACCTTGGTTTCGTCAGCTGTAATTTTGAAATTTTTGCCACAATTACTCAGTTGACTGTTGTCAGGATCATTTTTGACGTTAGCAATTAACGTGCAATCCTTAAAACAAAATTGCATCACTTTTTGTACTTCACAAATAAAGCGACCTTTCGTTTGTTATACCTTTACGTTACGCGAATATGTTTGACATCGTTCCGAAATTCATGTGAATCGGCAGTTCCTCATAATCTAGTCGTTTTTTTGCACGTGCAACTCACTCGCCGACCAGCCAAGCAATCGAAGTCAGCGTTATTGGCGGCCCAGAAATTTTTGCGGTTCTCGATACGCAAAGGTGCGTGGAAGGATCAATTAACGCGTTGGCGCCCCGACTGACTGCCGGGAATGGTTTGCGCGTGCGTGCGTGCCACACTAAAACATACATACGTAAGTGTTTTGATACCAAACACTAGGTAGACTAAGCAAAGTTCAGTTTCAGCGAAGTCATTCGTCCATAAAAAGGCCAAAGTTTTGGTACCTGCGCATGTAGCCTAACTAAATTAAACATACATCACAAACTTTTAAAACATTTAATTTGCAGTGATGGGTAAAATACTATGTTTTAACATGCTGTGTCAAGGAGGGTCCTGACACAATGGAAACAGTTTTTCTGCGAAAGAGGATTTATTGGTTGTTGCTGTGTTGGACCGTCGTACAACTGTCATCAGGATTGGATGGTTAGTATAGTAGGCTACAACAAAAGTTTTTTTGTTTTGACAAAACTTGTTTTGTTAAACATTCAGCCATACGTTCCCAAACGCTTGTTTCAATCGATTCCCTAAATGATTTTTAACAAAATTAGGTCAAAAAATCGAAATGAAATTAGCTTTTGAAGTGCTGTTAATTGAATGTCAAAAAAGTGAAATCCCAAAACTACTATTAAGTATTATTATTGTTTGAAAAGCCCCTACTTTTTTTAAACAACTCTGTTAAATGGGAAATCCCCTTGTTATTGCAGCGCGCGTTGCAGCTTTTGTCGTTTGATTGCGGTGCGTGTGTTCTGCTTTGCAGGTACCTTTGAATACTTCTATTCCATGCGTTACCAAGCGGTACAGCTTATTACCATTATTTTACCTTGCTCTATCAAATTCGTTAAGTTTTGCTGTATCAAATTTGTTACCCGCAGTATTTGTTTTTCTATCTCGGCCGCTTAACGTCGACAGCATAGCACCAAGCACCAACCACAACTCCATAAAAGTCGTTTGTTTTGTCAACTGAAGTACTGTATACTGAACTTGCAAGCTGTAAATGTGCAAAACTTGTTTCTTTTAATTGCTGCTATCTAAATTTGTGTGCGTGATCAAGTTTATGCGCACTATAAAGCGATTGCAAAAATCGTTGATGTAAGCAGCTCTGACTTTTGTTTATGTGCCAATATAAAATTTTCTGGGGTTTTGTCATAGTATATTGACACTTGTCACTTAACAACACAATTTTAAGTACAATTTTTCCTACAGCTCCAATTTCTGTGAACATTACAAATCCTACAACAAACAGCTTCGATGTTGAATTTAGTGCGGTTACTGGGGCAACATCATACGATGTCACATACACTGCACTACATAACCAGACTGACAATGGAACACTATCAACAACTTTAACAAGTGTCATGGTCAATACATTGTTCTATTTAGCAGTGCTTGTTGCATTTTTACAATGTTTGGTCAGATTCTCTCTGAATTTTGATTGCATTGAGTTCACCATGAAACCACTTACTTAATGAAACTTTTGTAATTTTGGGAAGTAAAAATTTCCAGTTTTTTGTTTAAAAGAAAAAGACAACAGGTGGAGGCATGATAACAAATATTAACACCTTAAGGCAATTGCACTAACACTCCTAGCTCCTTTCCTTGATAACTTTTCAAAAATATTCCTTGATGTCAAAAAGAGTCACCAAGACATTGAATCAAAACATTTTGTTACCCAATGTAACTTTTCAAGTCTGTGATAAGTCTAAGTTTAAGTCTAAGCACTTCTTTCGCTATTCGTACAGACATAACAATGCTGTCACCAGGATGGTAAAATGCTTAGGCATTTAAATCCAGAATTTGCAAAAAAGAATGGAATTAATTTTACCTTGAGTGTACAAAGCTAAAGAACATTAAAACAACAAAATATCAGTTGTATTGGCTGCAGACTTCCTACCACTTTTGACTTTATTGTCAGTCTTGTTTTACTATTCTTAATTTAGATAACTGGAAGAAGAAGCAATATTCGATATAATGTGGTTGTTACTCCAATGAATGCTGATGGTGCTGGTACAACATCAACAGCTGTTGCAGCTAGAACAGGTAAACTTTGGTTTAAACAATAAAAAAACGGTTTTTATAAGTGTAACATAGTTTAAATATTTGCATAGGTCCTATTCCCATTCGAATTAAACTTTTACAAGCGGTAGATGAACACCACAAATGATAGTTTAGTTTGCGTTGTATGCACAATTTGTTAGTGGCACAAAAATGTTTTGCTACACCAAACATTGAACATGCTAATTGCTGGAATCAGGTGTAAAAGTGAAACACTAGCTCCCTAAAATGGGTCAAATTGTTAAACAATCTTCGAATTAGATGAAATTCGGACAGTTTGTGTGAAATGTGATTGTAGTGCAATAATTGATGTTTTTTACCCCATAGCCCTAGCAGTTACCCCACTAGCCCCCCCTAAAATGGGTCAAATTGTTAAACAATCTCCAAATTAGATGAAATTCGGACAGTCTGTATGAAATGTCATTGTAATGCAATAATTAATGTTTTTTACCCCATAGCCCCAGCAGTTACCCCACTAGCCCCCCCTAAAATGGGTCAAATTGTTAAACAATGCTTGAATTGGATGAAGTGTAGATGTTTTGTAGAGCATTTCATTGTAAAACTGTCTTAGCTGTGTTTTACATTATAACCTCAGCAGTTACCCCACTAGCCCCCCTAAAATGGTCAAATTGTTAAACAATGTTGGAATGGGGTGAAATTTGATCAGTTTGTGTAACATATCATTGTGGTGCTATAGTTGATGTGTTTTACCTTAGAGCCTAAGCAGTTACCCCACTAGCCCATTTAAATGGGTCAAACTATTTAAAAATGTCTTTCATTTCAATTCTGTCATTTCATCATATAATTTATATGAAAGTAAATGCAAATATATGCTACTATTCTGTACAAATATTCACATTACCGTACAACTATTTTACAACTTTGCATTTGTGGGGACCCATGCATTTCTGCCTGCAGAAACAATCATGTTACAAAAGATTACATAACTTTGGGACCTAATGTGAAATGACATGGGAAATATACATGTGCATTTTCAAATGGGTAATAGTGTGTATGAATGGCAATATGGTGAAAGCCACTCTTCTAGTTCCCCAATTTGTTTTTATTTGATTAGAGCATTAACTGGCGGTTGATCAGCCCATAGCCATATGTCATTCTGTTTGAACCTTTGACACCAGCCATTACCCCATTCCCCTATAGTAAAGGAGACATGTCCCCCAAATAATTTGGTTAGGGAGGGACTGCTATGCATCTGTTTCCCCCAATATTTTAGATTTGTTTATTTTAAAATAAAGAGATAAGGCTGTAACAAACAACACACCAATCCAATGACCTAATACCTAATACAACGTGAAAGTCAATTGAATTGTTGTTACAAAGTACATTTACAATGTACACAGTGCATTAAGCTGATGAAGTATTGCCTACAGGAAATACATTGATGTTGCAAAAAGCTAAACTGCCAAAAGTTAGTAACACAGAGCAGCATTTTTGCCATGTCCATTTAGAATTACTTGACCAAGTAATTGATGACTGCCTTTTACTACATAATAATGCATTGAAACCTGCAACTATCATAGATATGTAGACCCCATACATCATAGCTATGTGGACCCCATGCAAAACAATGAGGCATGTGTAATACAAAGAGTCTATCAAATTTTAAATGTTTACAGCACCAAATGGAGTTGGGATACTATCGTTTATCACTACTCCCACTTTTATAACCATGTACCTGGAGCAAGTGCCTGGAGTTACTGGATTTGAGGTTGAAATTAACAACACAAACAATGTCTCCGATTCAACAGTCGATGGAGTGCCTGACATGATTGTGAAGTCCCTTTATGTTTCAGTGTAAGTTTTTTTAAATTAGCCCTGGTATTTTATTTTTTAGTTTATTGCAAAATAGTTTTATTCACAAAAATTTAGTCAACGTACATCTTAGATTTGGAAATTAAAAACTTTGTATACAGTATACAAAAAGTATGTTGGTATTATTGCTTAAGCAAAAATCTGTTTTCATTTGACAGGAATACAGCAATGACATTTTTCATTGTGTTTTATAGTGTAATAGACCGACTACCAAATACTAATTACTCAGTGCGGGTTAGAGCTTCACAAGTAGCATCATCCAACTACTCAGAATTTCAAAGTCCATATGGGGCAGCCAATTATGTTGTAACAGGTAATTTGTAAAATGGAAGTGAGATGAATTAAACTATGCATATTGATACAAGATAAGAGTTATCCACATTGCAGTTAGGAACAAGGGTATTTTCACTTTTGTCCATTTAGAAAGTGTCTAACTAGCTGTGTAAATACATCGTAACTTGCACAGGTAAGTGTGTTAATAATTTTGCAAAATTAAAATCAGAAAATCTTGAAGTGCCTGAAGTCCTTTCAATATACTCATTGTTGCACTAAAAAGGAACCATTTGCTATGCTATTGAAATGTTTTTTTACTTTTAGCAGTGTTTGATTTAAATCAATTTTCGTTTGAGCATTATGTATTTTTAAGGTTTCATGAAATACCGCAAACCATATTAAACCTGACGTAAATTAGCTAATAATTGAGTTTACACTTTTTGTAATCATAAAAATTGGCGCCATATTTGTATGCACGTTGTGACATGAATAAGCTGTATCCAATAAATGCACAACAACTTTTTTTGTTTTTCTGCAGATATGATATCAGTGTTTGCTTCTATCAATCTCACCACTCAGACATTTGCTGCTAATGCTAATAGTGACCAAACATTAAAATTAGAAGTCGAATTGGAACTACTTAATGCTTATCAAACACAGTCTGAAAGGGTGGTCAACGTAACTGTTATTACTTTTGTGGTTGGAACCTCTCAATGTCACCATGAGCTGATAGTTTCTGACCAAACTGTACCACCGAATGCAACAGGCCTCAACTTAACATTATTAAATCCCATGCTCTATTCCAATTCGATAGTAAGATATCGAGGTAAACACTATTTGCTGTTTTTTTCAGTTTATTTTACTGTTATGGAACTTTTATTTTATTTTTAGTTTCTAATGGCCCAGATGATGGTTATTTTGTTTCGGGTGATACAACATCAAAAATGATTAGCTATGTTGATGAGGGTTGCTCTGGTGATGGCTTGGAAAGTATGCAACTTTATACTAGGAATGGACTTGTTGGATCAGGATCAATAGTTTCTACGACCAATGAAGACAATCGAGCACGATCAGTTAGAGATTTGGAATTGAATGCCACCTGCATTGGAGGTAATGTTTCCACTTCATGTAATTACCAACCATGGAGATAATTTGTTTAGCGCAATGAATGGCATTAATAAAAATATTTGTAATCCTTAGCACATTAACACGTCTGTTTGTATTTTCCAGTGTTGGTAAACATTTCTTGTTTATTTTTCAGTGTGTACAGACACATTTCACTTTTCACCCAACCCTGACACTATATATGCATTCCGCCCAAACTATTTATTTGAGGGTTGTCTTGATGGAATGGATCCAAATTTCTATGATCGTTTCTTTTCTGCAATATTTGCAGCGTCTGCTGATCGATACACAATTTTGTTTACCACAAGTGAGTACATGGTAAAGAAGAGTTGAGTTGAATTTATTTGGTTCAGCTCACTCATTTTATTATATTAGGTCTATTTTGTGAAGAATATTCAAACCCTGGATTGTAGTATTTATTTCATTTTTTTTATGCATTTTTGTACAAAAGAAGGATACAAAACCTAATCTAAAAACCTGTTTTTCCATTTTTATGGATAATTTTTAGAAAATACTCTTAGGCCTTTTGGTGTAGAAAGATACAAATTTTTAGTATAACAGAAAAGTGTCAATTCCAACAATAACTTCATGTAGATCCTTCCACTCTTCAAAGCAGTTCTTTTACAACAACTTCTTTTTTCAATCGCACTGGGTTAACAATCACCTTTCCTCGCACTGTCCTTACACGTGGAATTGCTATTAATGTCAGCCTAAATGGCATGACTGAAACACTGAATGAAAATGAACTGGACAGCTCCAGCCAATATCGGGTAACTATTTTAATATTCCAAGCTTTACCTGAAGATTTACCCTGTTTGTGTTTGTCTCAAGTACTTTTTCTTCTGTGAAACCGTATTTTATAACAATGCAGACATGGGTTGATCTGATGATTTCTTACTAAATAGTTTTAGGTTCTATGATTTTTGGTGAGCAATGCAACAAAACTGGTTTAGCTCATTTGATAAAGGACTGAGCTGAACTGTGGTTGTGTGTGCAGGTCCAAGTGCCAGCTAGTTTTGCCTTTGCTGCACTTAGGTGCTTTGTCAATACATAGGTCTAATTGTTTTAATTTTGCAAATTAGTATTACCCAGAAAGTTCCTATTACCTATTACCCAATATTACAACAACAAAAATCATTGTAAATACAAACTAGTACATCAATATTTAATAAAGCATGCACGTATATATAAATGTGTGGATTTTTTTTCAAAACTGTACAGCCAAAAAAGGTTACATAAAATCTTATTTTGCAGGTGATGTTTAACAATTTATCCAGTGGTCAATCCTATCCAGCCACGTTGAGTGGAAATGTTCGCGCAGCAAATGGCGACATACTGACCACAGGACAGACTACCTTCACTGCCATGACCAGTAAGTTAAAATTTTCACTAGTTGGTGCATTTGTAAACAAACAGTTAGTACTTTGCTGCTTCTTTGGCACAACTTGTTTGCTTACACTTCAGTTTTATATTTAAAGCAGGGATGGGCAAACTTTATGGCTTACAGGCCAGATTTTTTTATGAGTTGTACTATTGGACCATGTAAGCGGGGTCAAGAACTACTAGACAAGATGCACATGCTCAGGTCCTTGGCAGGAGAAAAATGATCTGGTCTAATGCACTAACTATAATGGCGACTTGTGGGCCAGCACGAAAAGTTTCACAGCCGGGTTTGATCTACAGGCCATAGTTTTCCCACTTCTGTTTAAGAGCTTCTTATTTAAGTTGCAAAAAAAAAAGCACAAAAAACGCTCCAACTTCTACAGGTGATACATATGGTTTTGGTGCAATAATTGGTGTGTTTTACCCTATGCTTCCAGTAGTTATCCCACTAGCCAAAGGAAAATAAAACGATTGTACTGCTTTACTGCAGCACAAATAAAAAGTTTCTGTGTATGTAGCGGTACAAGTGAAAATATCAATGAGTACTTGTTGAGTTAAATAAAACTTAAACAGATGCAAGTTGGAGTTGGTGGATCTGTCACCAACTTAGCGGCCGAGGGCCTAGTGGTTCATACAGCCCCTTTAGTGGTAATTTTTTTAACAATGGCTCAACTGAATATAATTTAAATACAGTTTAGTTTGGGTCATTTTCATTTGTTTTTGGTCGCTTGACTTTAAAGCCACATCGATTATCCCTCTAGCCCACTAAAATGGGTCATATTATTTAACATTGTTAAAAATGAAATTTGGACAGTTTGTAGAATATGTTATAGTAGTGCATAAATTGCTGTGTTTGCCCCATAATCCTAGCAGTTGTAGCACTAACCCCCCCCCCCAAAAAAAATGCATAAAATTACTAAACAATGTTCAAATCAAGTAAAATACAAAATTTAGACAGTTTATACACCATACTGTTATGGTGCATTGATTGCATTATTATATGGTAGATTCCTGGTAGCTGAAATTAAAATTTATGGATTATGTATACATGGTAATGGTACCCTACAATTATTCTTCAACTTTGCTTGTGTGGGGGCTTACAGAAACGACCATGTTATAAAAAGCTTGGATAACTCTGAGACACAATGTAAATAAAAAACTGAATATATATCCGTTTCGAATTGGGTTATGGTGTATATGGAATTGCAACATGGTAAAAGCCACCTTTCGAGTTCGATATTTAGTAGTTTCTTTATTTGTTTCTACAATCTCTGGGATCGTAGTGCAGTGTGTTATTGCAGATGCCTTACAAAAATTTGTCCACCACGGCTTAAGATCTTACAAAACCACAATTCACTGTCAGTTAACTGTGTTATAGCAACTCATTCCCTTACATTGCATGTTTAAAAAGCAGCAAAATGCGTAACAGTCAATGTTCATTAAACTACCCTCCTGAAAATTCAGAAATTAAAAATATGCATTTATCTATTTACAGGACCTGATCATTGCACAGATCGAACTCACAATTGTTCAATCAATGCAGTGTGTACTCTAACATTGGAACTATTCCAATGTACATGTAATGCAGGCTTCAATGGAGATGGATTTATTTGCACAGATATCAATGAATGTTTAAGTTCTCCATGTGACATGAATGCAGAATGTAACAATACTGATGGAAGCTTTAATTGCACTTGCAATACAGGCTTCAATGGAGATGGATTTAATTGCACAGATATCAATGAATGTTTAAGTTCTCCATGTGATTCAAATGCAGAATGTAACAATACTGATGGGAGCTTTAATTGCACTTGCAATACAGGCTTTAATGGAACTGGATTTAATTGCACAGATATCAATGAATGTTTAAGTTCTCCATGTGACATGAATGCAGAATGTAACAATACTGATGGGAGCTTTAATTGCAGTTGCAATGCAGGTTTCAACGGAGATGGATTTAATTGCACAGATATCAATGAATGTTTAAGTTCTCCATGTGACATGAATGCAGAATGTAACAATACTGATGGGAGCTTCAATTGCACTTGCAATGCAGG
>QXVZ01027681.1:0-12907 GCA_008931825.1 Phallusia fumigata
CTGTACTGGGGTTTGGTAAGTTTACCTGACATATGTGTTTGAATTGACTGAATAGGTTGACCTGGTCTTTACGCGATGGAATTCTGTAACTGTTTTGGGATTGTGGTACGTAAATCAACCAGTGTCTCTGAGCGATGGTTTAGTCACGTATTTAACTTTCCAGGAACTAAACAATGATATTTTAAATCTATTTTTGAACCGTTCGACGCACTTTTGAGCATTGTTTAAGTTTCGAAATCATTATTTGGTATTCGTCAAATTTATTGCTCATAAAATATTTATAATTTGTTTTTTCAAACATTGTTTTCACTCCCAACCGCCCGGTTCAATATCAAATAAGCGAAGTTTTTGACAAATCGAAACCCCGGTGAATCGACCAAAACAATCAACAACACGTCACTGCGAAACAATGCTTTGAAAATTTCCATTGCTTGTTATTCATGAGGTTATACGTGTAAGCATAACTTGTGATTTCCACGAGAGCCAGAGACTTGCCAGACGTAACCACACAACATTCACGTCGAAATTTCCATCTCAGGGTGTCGGCTGCTTATTAAGCATAACAAACACAACAACAGCATGATACATAGATATACAGTTGGTGGACAGACAATATGTAATGTTTTCACCCAAAAAATACATTACAGTGCAAAGTGAATCAATACAACAACGTACAAAACATCTCATTGCTATCAGACATACTAAACTTAAATTAAACAGCGCTTTCTCTTTCAACAAATATGTTTGTGTACTGACGTTTTGACGTCGTAGTAAGACTGTCTTAATCGGGGTAGATAACAATCTTTGAAAACATGGCGTGTCCGACAACTAACTAATCTAAAAAAACGAAAAATATTGAAGTGTAAGTTACGTTTCGTATTTGAAAGTGTCATTTACTGCGCAGTCACAAAATTATTACAATCCACAACAGACCTTGGCGTTGTACGGCTCCGTGCACAAACGGCCTTTTGATTGACTATCGCCAGTCCGTTAACATGTTTAGAATTAAAAAAATAAACATATTTGATTGAATAAATGAAATTTTTGTGAGGCAGCCTCACTTTTTCGTTGCTCTGCCATAACGTATACTCTTAACAGCTTGCAAAAGCAATGCTATTTACTGCTTTTTGCAAAGAAACACAATAAATTAGGTGCAGAAATGAGCCCTCCACAACATTTTCTGTTTCTCATGTGGCCCCATGGAATAGTAACTGCCCACCTCTTTTCCTTAACAGGCCTTAACGTTGTTTCACGATTCACGTCGTCAGTACAATGATGTGGCAATTAAAATTTAACCGCACATGACTGACATTGAGTCGGATCGAAAAATGACAGACTTGCCAAGGAAGCTGTCAGAGATTTTGAACCTTACAATTATAAAAACGTTCTCCCAATAAAAGCGGTTTGCTCTTACGTTTGCTCTTTGGTGTATGACGTCACGTGAACTCTTGGGCATATTACGTCACAGCGCAAACGTTTATCACGTGATTATTGATTTGAGGATGTTTGAAATTTAGAATATTTCTAAGATTCGGATGGTTGGTGGGGGATGAATTTTTGTAAACCTTTCAGCAATGACTTATACTGCGAAAAAAAATTGAAGTTAGAAATAATTTGGTAATTAGATGTTATGATCTAAAGTTTATGTCACAAATAAATTAATCTTATCGCGAATAGAACCAGGTTTAAGTGCTCTGCGAACTAAACTATGCTGACTTTCGAGGTTTTATGTTTTTACCCCCAAATTCTGAGTGAGTTACCCCTAAAGCCCCCTTCCCCTCTTAAATTGAGTTGAATTTATTTCGCTTGGTAAAAGAAATCACAGCGACACAATATCATTAAAACAATCACCAAGCCGGAGATAGCTTCTCAACTTTAAAATGTTATCTCGCGCAAAAAAAATTAAGGCTGCGATTAGTTGATCGAGGTTGTACGCGCTGCAGCTACACTCTGTGGGTTGATATCGGGCTAATTGCATTTATCTCCATGTTCCAGAATGTGTTTTCGCCTCATTAATCCTCAATGAGCCATACGGCAAAATGCCACCGTTGATGGTAAACAAACGTAATGTGTGCTGCTGTTGTTCGCCGGTAATGTTTGTTCCCAGGAATCGTGTTGGATAGACCTTGGCTTCTCAACCTATTTTACAGCGACCCAAATATTTTCAAATTTTAGATGCTCAAGTATTTTGAAATTTCTAAAGGAAAAAAATATAAATAAACTTGTAAATATGTAACGGTATGCCTTTTTCCTAAAACAGACGCCGCAATTTTGGGTGATACTGGGATAGACAAATGTATGTGACAAATATTTAAAATTTACTATTGTACATTCGTGTAAAAAACAAAATTAATCTGTTTACAACGAATGTGAAATGATCCCTTTCCTATGTGTTGCGCCAAAAGCACAGATTTTGTTTTGTGATTATCGATTTGTTTTGTTTGCTAACATGTCTGTTAGGCTAGTCCTCAATAGGGAAAACCAGTTATAAAAAGAATTATTATTCTAATAACTCCAAGGAAATTTCGCATTCAGTTGGAAAAACATTTTGACTTGTTTAAAACAAAGAGGGGAATGGAATTTTTGGTCCCCTATTCGCACATTAATGCTTCTTTCAACCAACTTTACATACGTTTTGCTCTGATTAAAACTCTACACCAGCAGTGTTTCTTAAATTCGAATAAATTCCCTCTCCCTGTTATGTCGGTCAACCGAATTTCATTATTTGTGGATTTAGAGTTAGACCAACATCTTCACTTACCAAATTTAGTTTCGCGTTTCCACTAGGGGCACTAGTCTCATACATAAACACGACAACAACATCACATATTGATAGTTCGTTTTGTTTCAACGGTAAAAGAGTGAAACGTCAACTTGTATTGTTCACAGGTAACCCTGACAACCATCGGTTACGGAGACAAAGTTCCGAAGACGTGGATTGGTCGCCTCATCGCTTGCTGCTTCGCAATTCTCGGGGTTTCATTCTTTGCTCTTCCCGCTGTAAGTTTTTCATCGTTTTTTTTTTCTGTTTTGTTTTTAGAAAAAAAGACAAAGTAAGGTACTTTTAAACTCTGTGTATCATGAACTTTGGTCACAGAACAATCTAACGGATAAAGACTTGGTTTTAATAGGGTTTAGGTAACTTCAACTTTTGGTAAACAGGTCAATCATCCTTTGGTCCTACTAAAAGATATGGGATTTGTCGTCATCTTATTCAAATAGAATCTTTAGGTAAACAATCAATTTAGTCATTTTGCTGTGAGCGCATATGTTTTGGTTTCGAATGAAAATATATTTAGCGATTATTGTTAATAAAATTGTTTAAGTCTCAGTAGTCAAGTTTCTATTCGTAAATCGAAACCGGAGTCATTTTAAACCATTGTCTTTAACTCTTCAACCTAGAAATACTAAATGGCAGAAAAAATGACTCAATTGTTTGCGCGCACTCTATAACAAAAGAAGACTTGCTGAGTCATTAAAAATTTTTGGCCCGTTTGTTGGACCTCTCGTTAAGCCTGAAAGCAACTGTTTACATTTCGTAGACCGTAATTTCGTGATTTTTGTCAAAATCTTTTCTCAATATAAACAAACTTTTGGTAATGACCAACAGCGCATAAAGCTTTCATATACTTTCAGCAAGTAAACTAACAAGACAAAATATTTGCAGAAAATACTTTTTTTTAATATACCGTTAACCTTTTGGTTTCTGGATTCGAAACTTGCAAAAAACGATAAAAAATTATAGTTATATTCGGTTGGTTAAACAAACACTTGTACCTTTAGTTTCCAGCTATATTTGGCTCAAACTCATGAGCGAACCAAATCTTCAATATTACCGATTGCGGTCAAAAAGTATTTTGGGAAGAAACATCTTAAAATAGTCGAATCGAAGCTAACAACGCGCGTATTTAGCCAAAGGGGTCAACCCGACCTACATCGATGCAAATCCCATTAAAATCGAGGTCGGTCGAAGCACAGAAGCGTCCATGAGATCAACTAAACGCGAAAAGTCGGTCACCGATATTAATAATTGATTACGTTCTAAAGTTGGTGGCAAAAACACGTCTCTACCACCCACCGTGGTCTGAAAATGTGTTTAGGAATTTGATAAATAAACGATTCTCGTGTTAGAGGGAAGACGGTGACGTCATAATCAAAGTTTTTCATGCCCTTAAAAATCGAAATTAGTCAAACATTGCATTTTTGTGTATTTTTTTCTAACGCCCGTTTTTGTTCAAGAAAGAGCTGTCCTAATTTTTGCAAATTTTTACACACGATAGATGGGCATCTGAAGACCCAATGCAATGTAGGAATTATACACAACCATTTTACTTGTAGGAAAAGGTATTTGTGGAAATTACTTTTTAATTGATCTGATAGGTGATGAATGGTAAATAAAGGAAAGTCACTTTCGTATATTCAAAGGGTGTGCTAATGCGGTATTTGGATTAATATGTTTCGATACACTGGCCCGCATGTTGTTTTTAAATTTAGATTGTTTTGGGGAAAACGTACAAATTCACTCCTAATCAACTCTTAGGTATATGACCTTGCTGGTATTACTACATAAATAAAAATGCCAAACTATTTCACATGAAATCAATAATACGTTTGTGACATCGGGCTGTACTCTTTTTTTTCGATGCGACAAAACGCTGTACCCCCGCATCTCAGTATCTTTCCACTACACTTACGTTGTTGGGTGGAATGCAAATCGATCCTTAAACACGAGTGTCCCATATGTCCACCATAATACCACACATAAAACCGCCATTAAAATCGACCCATCCGCCAGTAATATCGCATCAACTAACGATGATGTACAGCTACGTCGGCTGGCTGCTGGTAATATTTACATTTCAAGGACCCATGTGTGCGATTTATACACGTTACAATATGCTGCAGTCGTATCAGAGAGGTTGTTGTTATTTTCGCATTAGTAATTTACATGAAGAGTCTAATGAGACGTTTAACGCTTTAGCATAGCGATTTTAACATTTGTCCTTGCCAACACACCTTTTAAAATGACCAACCAGCTTTTACTCCCTTCTCTTTATTTTCAGAAAAATAATTAGAAAATAATTGTTGTTCTCATGTGTGGATGTAAAAAATAAGGAGTCTTTCGATGGTAAAGATGTAATGAAGTATTTATAAAACTAACCCTGATGGTTAAGCTTCCTCGCATCCCCTAGGAAAAAATCTCGTGCCTCTAGGACAGTAATTTCCAACCAGGGGTTTACCGCTTTGCGAGCGCATAATGAAAGCAATATAACGAAATAAAAAATACCCTTGTGGTCTAACTTGCAGAAGACGACTAATCCTAGTGTCACTTTCTAGTAGAAACAACTTGTTCGTGACAATATTACCCACAGCTTTAAGTCATATCATCATATGCACCCCTAGAACAGACCTTACATACCTTGGGGGTGCGATGACCCCTGGTTAGGAACCCCAGCCACGTGCCAAACATATAACCCCAAAACCCCTATTCACAAACGCTGCAAGTGAACTTTAGTAACCTTTTCAACCCGTCACCTGACTCCAGTGACCTTTTGAACCTTGTTACGTAATCGCGTCTCGATGAGGTTAAAATTAACGTCAATCAATATGCGAGTTGGAGTGTAGCGTTCGTCTGCTTCAGTAGAACTTTCCCGCAACCAGCTGCGTTGTAAACGTTGCCGGGACCAGCGCCAAACAGCTGGGTCGTGTTCCTTGGAGAGGTCGATTAGTCCTGGTTTCAAACGTCAAGGCTCAAAATTAGGTACACAAGACGCAGACCTAGGAGCAGCTTAGTTAAACATACATGCCAGAGAACTCGTATATAGCGAATACATTGTAATGCAAACGTTTCAGCAATCGTTGTTGTCATTATCAGTTTAATTAATATATTCACTATATACAAGTTCCCTGGCAGTTTTTTTTTAATTATGGCCCGAAGTATTCTACGCAAAGTGACGTCATGCATGTTATGTACGGGACTGCGCACAATGAAAACACGCAATTGGTACTAAGCCTAAACCGATTTGCGACAAAAAAATAGATCGCAGTTTTGAGGTTTTAATGCAAAGGAAACCAAATCGGGGCAGGATTTGAACCTGCAACCTTTCGTTTGCCTGCTAATGTTTTGCTTACGCCGACAAGCCGTATCTTAAATTCCGTATCGTTCGTGCAAAGCTCATAAACAGTGGAAGCTCAGTGATGTCATCAGAGTCATAACAATGCCGTAACTATGGTAACCAGCATGACGTTGCGAAACTACTTGCGTCATTGGATCGACTAAAAATACAGCGTATCACGTGGCGAATATGCCTATATGCCTTAGGGTAATAAACAGGCAATTTGACCTTTATGACCGATCGACTAGTGGTTTATTTTTACGACTGTTTGCCCGATTGTTGCGCAAACAGGAGGCGAGTGTGATGAAACAATGCTTAAGGCTCTGATGTCCTGTTTTGCATCTTAGGCAAGTAGTTTCCAACCTTTTAATGCATTCTCTCTTTGATTTTTTCGACCGCATAAAAGGACGATATCGGAGCCGGAAATTTATTGGGAAACACTGGGCTTGTTAAAATGCAAAACCATTTATGTTCATTAGAGCGGGTTTCGTAACATACTTGATGCAATCAAATGTGATATTGATTTTGAAAAACTGTCGATAAATGAAACACCAACTCCTTGGTTAAACTTTTAAACAATCAGTCACATATATCTAAGTAGATTTTTTAAAGCAAGTTGTACAATGGTTTTAAGCTCTTCGTCATTATGCACTGATGATCGTTTACTCAACATATTCACTGTACAAAAGCACTACTTTAGTTATGTTTTTAATTTAGCTACTCCCCCAAGCCCGTGTCTCGTGTTCCCAGGTTCAATACATTCACGACAGTTTGTAACACACTTAACACACTTGACTGCACGATGCGTGCTAGAATACCCGCCTTAAGCCGTGTATAGGATGTTTTTAACACGTTTTACATTTGGCCAGTGCCGGGTTCGAACCACGGACCCTTCGACCTTCAACACAACATTTTTTGCCTAGGGAATCCTCGGATCCGGCTTCGCGTTAAAAGTTCAGGAACAGCATCGACAGAAGCACTTCGCGCGTCGTCGGATGCCAGCAGCTTACCTCATCCAGTGTATGTGGCGATGTTACGCCGCCGACAAAAACTCCAGATCCGTGGCGACGTGGTTGCCTTTTATCCGGGCCTGCAACGGCCAGAGGTAAGTTCAGACTCTCGTTTTTTTTCAGCATAAAATTTTAAATTGTCGAAATAAGAAGATACATACCATTACTTGAGTGTAAAACATTTTTACGTTTCGACAAACGCTCTTTTCATTATCACGAAACGGAAAATGTTTCATACACAAGTACTGATGGCTTGGATATTCTTATTGGGGCCTTGAATTGTGTATCCAAATTTTGTGTTCCGTAACCGGATGTAAGCTACTCCAGTGAAAAACTAGTGCTTGTGTGTATTACATTTTAAACGTTTCGACAATCGCTGTTGTCGCCACCAGGAAATTGTAGTTGAAAATCTTCTTATTGGGAGATAAAAAGTCCTTACAGGTTCAAACCCATAAACTGTTTTTCAGCATAAACAAGCGGAGTTTCCGAAGCATGTTGCGACCCAACGCCAGCCCAAGGTTCGCCAGGAAAACAACTTTGCGCAACCGACTGAGTATGAGCAGTGGGAAGTCGAACGGAGGCGGCCCATCAGCGTCACCTAGTGCCCCGCCGTTCTCCAGCCCAGGAAAAACAGAGGTGGGAAGTTTGATGCTGATTTGTCCCTTATACAGTGCTTTTTAACCTTGTGGTAATTATGAGGGTAAAGACATGTTTGCAGGTGGGTAATCAGCTGAACCTGTTAGCTGAAAATAACTCTGTTTTATATTAAGTAAAGCAAAACTAGCAAAATAGATAAATGTATTATTCTGTTTCGGCTGTTTGAAATCGTATCATGACTGTAAGAAGTTACTAAATAACTATCTCTAAGCAGTACGTGTGTGTTCCTTATGATGACAAAAGCGTTTGTCGAAACGTAGAATATGTTTTTTCTTCTTGTTGAGCTCATTCTACAAGGCCAAACTA
The DNA here is from genome assembly GCA_008931825.1 of Phallusia fumigata. Taxonomy (NCBI): domain Eukaryota; kingdom Metazoa; phylum Chordata; class Ascidiacea; order Phlebobranchia; family Ascidiidae; genus Phallusia; species Phallusia fumigata. Next base: position 8,090 of record QXVZ01027681.1, read on the forward strand.
GAAATACCTGAAATTGTTGACGCGCTTATGGGAATCCAAGGACCAGGGTTAGATTTAAGGTCGACAACCATTTAGGCCAAACTATCACTGGATCTATTTTGACTTACGGTGTTTTTTTAATTCCGCAGATGGTTAAGTCGCAGAGTTTCGCGGAACGACTGAGTGATCGACTCGGTCGCCAGAACTCGATTCGAGTTCCCTGGAGAGAGAAAGCAGCGAGTAGCGACAAGAAAACTACGGCATTCGATCAAGGTGATTCCCCACGTTGTATGGTTTTTCTGTTCGCAATTGCGATGTGGTAAATCAAACACATAGTTACTTCTGCCATGCAGTGTTGGTCCAGTAGTGGAATACTCATATTCGTCATTTTTCCGCCATTACTAAAGCGGCAATGGTTAGGGCGACTGCCTTGTGCACACAAGGTTGTGGGTTCTAATCCTGTCTCGGTCGCTTGTCTTTACCTGAGCGAGAAACTTAAGCGGCATTTCCTAAACCCAGTATAGATTGATCCAAATTCACCTAAACTCTATAGATTGATCCAAATTCACCAACTTTCCTAATGAAATAAAAATCATCCAACTGAACTGCAATGAGGCAGGTATCTCATTGTGAGCATAACGCATATTCAGGCGTCGTTTCGCCTACCAAGGATAAAACGCAATGCAAAGGGATGTAATGCAATATCACAGTCTCATTTCCAAGCTTTCAAACTTGGGAATTCCCCTCATGCTGTCCTGTCGCGTTATGGTAAAACATTAAACTTCATTTCCCACATGGCGGTTTTCCTTGTTTTTTCAGGTGATTCTGACGGGACAAGTTCTTCAAACACGAACGCCAGTGATTCCGGTTTAACTGTTCTCACTGAACAGCATAAGATGGCGATCCGTGGAATAAGGTTCGATCATTATCAAGTTTTTTTCCAACATTTAGTGGTTTAGTATAAGTTACGTGCGCTTGTCCGTGTTCAAATGTTAGTCCTTCAGCGACAAGGCATACTTTTAAAGATAATTTTAAGCCCCTAAGGCTTAGCCTAGACTCGATTGTTGGGGCGACAGCTACAAGCTGCCGACGCGGGTTCGAATCCCAGCGTGTCCACAAAGTAATTGCCAAAGAAACGAACATTGTGTTTGTGTTTACGTTACTTCACGTAACAAGGCAAACTTTAAAAATATTTTTATGCCACCAATTGTGCTGTAATGGCGGAGTGGCAGCTATAAGCTGGTGGCGTGGGTTCGAATCCCATCGCACGTTAGATTTTTCGTCCTTGTATGTTGGATATAGTGCCTTAAGTGGTATTTTCCTTAAAGATGACGACCTGAATAAGACGTTGAAACGTCGGTACGCAAAAATACATTTGCCAGAAAAGGTATCTTAAGAAAGCTTTTTATGACGCTACAATGAAAGCTTTTATGACGACAGAATGATGAAATTTATGGTTGCACGTCGAAAGTTCAAGGAAGCGCTGCGCCCTTATGACGTCAAAGACGTTATGGAACAGTACTCTTCTGGTCACGTGGACATGTTGTCGCGAATCAAGATTCTGCAAAGCAGGTAAGATACCACGTGACCGACGCAAGGTCACATGAAGGTCATTCGACACGAGGTCACTTCATGCCTCATATTGATTGACATACAAAGTTAAGTTATTGCCGTGTGAAGATTTAGACGTGTCCGTAGTAACATTTCAAACAGGTACTTTATGCGCTTAGTGCCATACACGGTACTTTTGGGTCGCATCACTTGGAAATGAAGTTAACCAGGTTTATACGTCAAAAGATTTGCGGCCAAATCTGTTTTCTAATCCCATTGTGACAGAAGCATCTTACACCGCTGAAAGTTTAATTGTTTTACTCCAATTTTAACCAGTTATATCCCTAAATCAATAAAACCATATTTTATTTTACAAAAACCCTGCAAAATAATGGATACAACACGATAAAATATGTAGTTTAACAGTTAAATTGTTTGGGAAATTGCTTCATACTACGCCATTTCGGACGCCCAAACCCCTTTAAAAGTATGTAAAGTAGCCAGCTTTGATTCACAAATTTACTGGGTCGCTGTGAATTTACAGGGTCGACATGATACTCGGCATTTCATCGGAGACCCCAACTTCAGTCAGCCAGAACGGGCCCTGCGCGCGCAGGTCACGTGTCGTCAGCTGCAGCTCGTTACGTCACAGCGAGTCGCCGAGCATGAATTCCCGTCTGAGTCTCGTTGAGCTGGAAGTTCGAAAGATTGACAGGAAGATGGATATCATGATCGACCTCTACAGGTTAGTGTACGTCAGATTGCAGGTTGCGCTGCGGAGTGTACGTTAAATGGAAATATGTGCTCAGTGTTGGGAATAAAATGAAACAAACTTTGTCGCTTTGGTCTCACTGCAATTGATGCAGTTTAAAAGGTCTTTAGATTAAAGCTCATTGAAGTGAACAAAATATTCAAATATTTTTTGATGTTGTTGGATCGTTAGTGCGACTGCCTTGTGTTCACAAGATTGTTGGTTCTAATCCTGAAATTGAACAGGAACAAATCCATTTTTTCATTTGAATAAGGTCATTAAAATTTAAATTGTTCGTGGTGTTCCTCCATAGAAATCACAAACCACAGCGCGGTGACTCAATGGCCACTAGGAGAAGAAGATCTGGCAAAAAGAGGAGTTCAGATGACGATCAGGATTCAGATGACGATCAAATGAGATCAGGAAAAACTGGCTTCTGGAGATCGAGAAAGAAATCTGATTCCACGGTAAAATTTGGAATAAATTCCCGTAAAGCTTGACTCTCGCTTCCCTAGGATAAATGGCATTATTTGCTAAACTCGGCTAAAAGCGCGTACACGTGCGCCAAAGGTGGAAACATTCGTTTGGCTAAAACAATGTAACATGTTTTCCATGATCTTTGTACATCTTTCCTTTTCTGTCACATCTTAATTCAGTCCCGGGCCCATGAAAATTCGGCTTTGGAAAATATTTTTAGTGGCCCCTTTTCTGGATGGTCTAAATCTTCGGTTTCCAAACTTTTTTGTTTATTTGGAACTCTTTTGCTCCGACTTAAAAGAACAATATGAAGTAAATTTTGATCTTATATATGAGGTATAGACAACAGTCTATTTTGTATGCATTATTCACCATCATACCTGATGATACTATATTTGTTTAAAAAACAACTCTAGCAAATTGGCCGCGGCACCTTTGAGCCTACAAAAAACACCCCGTTTAGGAAACAATTGTCTCAACATTTCCCCTTCAAGCCATGCTTTGAAAACCACTGGTTCATAGTTTTATCACGTGCTATGATTATTGTAATTTTGCAGAGATCCGCTCCATCGCGTCGCAGCAGTAAGAGGAGACCTCGACGAAATGACTTCAGACCTGCTGCCGCTTGGGATTTGCCCGACAAGGTGAGGAGGTGATTTATCTGTCTTAGGGCTGGTTTGTGCCCAGGACATAATGTTTTGCGGCACACAGAACACTATTATTCTTTGTCGGAAACATACTTGCAGCTTACTTTAAAACAGAACTGCCAAAGAACTTGCATGCCGGAATAACATTGTAATGCAGACGTTTCGACAATCGCTACTTTCATCATCATTATAATGAATTCACTATGTACAAGCTCTCTGGCGGTTATGTTTATATGTTGTGTTATATTGCAGATATGTTTATGCGTATTTCTGTAAAGTTTTTGTCAAAAAGATAATGTTAACAGATTTCCTAGATTATTTTTTCATGTTTGCCTCTCTACTTCTGTTGACGTTGTGTACATTATGTATATCCTGCAAACACCGCTGCTAACATGAGGACTTTGTTTTCACGACCATGTTTCTTTTCACTTTAGCTCACCGAAAAATACCAAGCGCAGAGCGACGACAGCGACCAAGACGATGAACTGATGCTAAGGAAGGCCGCCGACCGCAGCGACAGCAGCGACACCACCGATGACGACGCTTTTATCGCCGATAACCCCCCGACGCCGGGCTCGTTTCGTTCGAGTCGAAACAAAGACAAGCGTCGCAACAGCGCCCGCCAGCGTCGAGCGGGCATCGGGTCGTGCTTGCCACATGGGGAGCTAGAGGGTGATCCTTCGTTGCAGCGGGTCCAACGTTGTTATGACCTTGAGTCGGCGATTGCTGCGCACATGCAAGCGCAACCAACCTCTCCGCTGAGTTCGTTAAAAAGGCGCAACTCTCTGGATTCGTCGATGGGTCAAAGGTCAAAAGGTGTATTGGACGAAGAACGTTGTAAGTAAAAACGAGTTTGGCATTCGTTTAACCACGAATGGGGACTTGTGGCCCACATTAGAATATTGTTTGAGTATACAACATAGCATCAAAAGTCTTTGTGCAAAAGTAGTAGATTCCCTGGGTCAGTCGCAAGCGTTTGTTGAGGCAACAATTTTTGTGAAATCGCTTAAAATGTGAAGCCTTTTCGACATAGAGAGAGCGTATCGTCTATTTGACAATTTTCGTTTGAAACCTCCGAGGTTTACGACACCAAACTAAACCTGTTTTCATCCACTTGAACAGTCCGCTGGCTAAAAACGAGGCTGTAGTGATATTGATTCTGCCCTAGGAGCAGATTAGCAGATTTAAAAAAATATTTTGTGGCAAGCTGCCCTTTAACTAAATTGGAAATACTGTTGAAAGACAAATTGTTTTTCCCTTCTGCGCGAGTGAAACTGTTAGGGAAATACAAATATTGGCAGCTACTTGAGCTGGGCTCTCAACCTGGAGGTAGTGAATGACCCCAAAAGACTAAGAAACTCACTAAGACAATGTTACCACTTACTAAATGACCTAAACTTACAATCAATTTTT
>QXVZ01027685.1:0-36043 GCA_008931825.1 Phallusia fumigata
AAAAAACTTTTTAAACAACGATTTTAATTAATCCATGCTACGCCAACTTCAGATAAGCAATTTCTTGTTGGTCAAAGGTGTTTAAAACCCAACTTTAAACTAAGCGTGGTGGAAGCTCAATTTGTTTGGTTCAGTTTTTCTTTAAGCTGTTGACATAAATTAATTTAAGCTATTAACACAAGAACTAAAATCCGTTCTCATTAGGTGCAAAACCAGTAACAAAGTTACATTGTGAAATTGATATTAAGGAAGTGATTGTTAATAGAATCTATGTGAGGCTTTTGCAGAAGCTTTGTTTGACTCAACATCATTAGGCATAGGCACTGTTAGGTATATTTTTTGCTATGTTTGGACAAGTTATTAAAACTTTGCAATTTTGTACATTATTTAATTATTTTATGTTTGTTTACATGCTAAACATATTCCTGGTAATAAAAAGTGGACTTGCTCATTCTTGTTTCAAAATGATTCCAACGGAGCTGACTTATGCCAAAGATTTTTATCAGGTATGTTTATCTTTAAAATTTACAAAAACTGTTTACTGACAAATGATTTTTTTAAACTTGTGTATTAAATATATGATTGATTGGTTTTTTACAACTTGGTCCTTGCAATTTAGGCATGAAATGTTTAAACAATTATATTCAAACTTTGACAGCTGGTAGATGATGTGGCATCAGTTTTTTGACTTCATAGCGCTAGTGGCACCAGCTCAAAATGAGTAAACTGTTTTGCTTTCGCACACCACAAATAACAAGTTTCTATGAATACCATAGCCCAAAATTGCAGAAGAAGTTTATCTATGCGAACATAAACTACTTGTAACTCATCAGAAAACCCACTAGGTCGAAAAGCCCCTGCTGTAATGTTAGCATTAAGTCTGTTTTATTTGGTATTTGTTTTTTTTGGCAACAGGGTAATAACCCCAGTGATTACCCTGTTGCCAATATCCTACATAACCCTTAAGCCCCAAAAGTTGACTTGCTATGCACCTAGGGTTCGTAGTTTGTACCACAATGGTGTGTCATTCCCTTATCTTAGTTATTTTTGTAATCATCAACACAGCAGATTGTAGTTATGAAACTTATTTAAAATACCTGCTACAATTTGGACGTGCATCTGGATTGATGCATAATGTTCAATTTTCTGCCTGCAGAAACAATGATGGCATGAAAAGCTTAGGTGACTATATAAAATATTGTAGTGAATATATATTCTTCAAAAAATTGATGATAGTGTATATGGAATGGCAAAATGGTAAAAGCCTGTCTTTTCGTTATGGGTCCCCTTCCGGATTGTTTTTTACCCTGCAGCTTGTCCATGAACTTTTGGCATGAACTGTTCTATAGATTTGAATAAAACTTTTACAGCTGGTAGATATGGTTGTGAGGTTTTGCCACCTGATGCATTTGACCAAGTTGCCCAAGGGGTCGCTAACCCCTTAAAATGGGTCAAATTATCGAACATGTGTCCGAATTGGATGAAATTAGTGTCCGAATTGGATCAAAAACATTTCTTTGTGGTACAATGATTGCTGTGTTGCACTTTATAGCCCCTGTAGTTACCCAACTGACCCCCTAAAATGGGTGCAATCTGTTTATTGGACCCCATAACCCCAGTGGTTATTCCACTTGCCTCCTAAACTGGTTCAAATTACTAAACAATGTCCAAATTAAGCGAAATTCGGACAGTTTGTATATCATGCCAATGCAGTGTATTAATTTCTTTGTTTGACTCCATAGCCCCAGCAGTTACACCACTAGCCCCCAAAAATAGGTCAAACTGATAAACAAATATTTGTTTGAGAAATTCGTGCTGTTTGTAGAACATTTCATGTGCCTTGTACAATGATTGCTGTTTTGCACATAAAAGCCTCAGTGGTTACCCCCAAAAATGGGTGCCATCTGTTTCCTTTGACCCCATAACCCTAGTGGTACTCCATTTGCCCCTGGGTCAAACTACTAAACAATGCCTGAATCACATGGCATTATGACAGTTTGTATATTGTATCATTGTGATACAATAATTGCTATGTCCAGTGTTACCCCACTAACCCCTTAGAATGGGTTAAATTACTGAACAATGTCTAAGTTGAGTGAAATTTTAGGAGTTTGTATAACATGTCTTTGTTGTGCCTTAATTTATGTGTTTTACCCTATATCCTCAGCAGTTACACCGCTAGCCACCTAAAATGGATCAAATTGTTAAACAAGGTCTGAATTCTATGAAATTTGGACGGTTTGTATAACGTGCCATGGTGGTGCATTTGTTGCTGTGTTCTACCCCATACCCTGGTAGATTTGTACAGTTTGCACACGTGATAGACAGGCAGCTAAAGCTGTCCTCTGTAACTTATTTTTTTAAAAGGTAAGGTTATAAAAACAGCAATACATACTCATGTTTATTCATTTTTGCAGAAGTTGTGATGATCTTTCTCTCATCGTTGATTTTACCTGCATGGGTCGTCAACTGAAAAGTTACATCAGTTTCATCCCATCGTTCAATCATTATGTGTCCCCTTCCAAAAACGGATACATTGTTTTTACTGACTTTTTATTCCTTTTTCTCTTTTCTACCCTGTAGCTTGTCCATGACCAACTTTTACAGCTGGTAGATTTGGTCATGGGGTTGTGTTATCTGATCCCTTAGCCCCAGTAGTTACCCAATTAGCCTCAAAACAGTAAAACGTTTTTCAAATGATTTGCATGCTCGCAAACACCACAAACGAAAAAGTTTGATTGGTTTGACCCTGTAGGCCCATCTGTTACCCTCCCAGGCCCCAAAACGGGACAAAAACAATATGTGAAAAACAATATCCGAATTACGTGAAATTCGGACGGTTTTATAACATGTAATAGTGGTGCAATGATTGCTTCGTATTTTCGAGGAGCCCCAGCATTTACCCCGCTAAACCCCTAAAATTTGTCAATTGCCGAAACTGGTTGTAACTTGGACAGTTTGTAGAACATGTCACATCGAGAAAAACGCATAATACCACTTCGCATGTGTAAGGACCATGCGTTTCTGACAATAGCTCAGGTAACTATGATACCCAACTACGGTGTAAAATGTTTGGAATATATCCTCTTTTAATGGGTAATGGTGTATATAAAATGTTTATGTATGGTAATCCACCCTTCTATTTTTCTTGAACGAATCAGTGCTCTTCACAACAAAACGTCCGGCTGACTGTGTATTCCGTATTGTCAGTATTTTCTTCACGGTTGTTAACCCGTTTCTGTTTTATCGTGCCGTGCAATAAACATGTTCAACTGCATTTGGACTGTTTCTCCTATTTCAGCTTGTTTAGGATTCAGTAAAAGGATGTGTTGACCGAATTTTGAAACTAATGGTTGATTTTTTGCTATTTTTAATCACCTTTAAAATGTTAGACCCAAACTGAAAGACTGTGAGCAAAATGTACCAAAAAATGGTGAGAAAATTATGCCTTCAAATTTCAGTTCAGGTTTTGGGTAGAATCCCTAAAGAGGGCTACAATTTTAAAAATTTGTCTGAAATTGATTTTTTTTCAAATATGCGTAAATAGAAATAACAACGCTCTTTATTTGCTTAAAATTTCGATCTAATTGTTCGGTATTAGCATCTATAGACACTAATATTCGATTGGAAATTGGAAAACTTGGTTTATAAACCTGCGTAATTTATGATAGAAATGTTGTCGATTTTGAAGTGAGACTCTTTGACCTGCATATACCTTCACCTCTTCTGCGTTGACTCGGATGGGAAGGGTTGGATCGGAATTGATCTGCGAAGGAAAATCGTGTACGAATGAAACTGAAATACGGAAATCCCACAGTTTCCGTTTAAACGGTGGAGTGTTCGTTTATGTCGACGTCAATGGAAAGCCATGTAGTTAGTTACGAGGTAAGTCAAATTATAACATTTTCTTCCCAACGCTGTTTTTTCGTGCATTACTATGCACTTTCGTTTCCAAATTTAATTAAATATACTTTGGAGCTAATATGAAATTTTCTTGGTTATAAACGGACATAAGCTTCAATGGCATGCGAGTTTTGTTTTGTCTTTGCATCTGCGAAACGAACAAATAAAGTTGTTCGAATATCCTGACATAAGTATGACCAAATATGAAGAACATACTATTATTTAAGCGTTAACGAGGTAAACGCGCCAAAGTTGATGTAGACTTTTACATGATAATAACGCTAATGACTGCCGATTTTTTTCTTTTAAACACATGTTGCCTCCGGAATGCTTCCAGCAAACACTGCGGTGTTACAAGCGCCAATCAAATCACACCACGTCACGCCAATTCAAGAATCAAGTTTTAGGCGCTTTGCCTTCAGCAACTTATCAACCGGCTGCAAATGCAACTAACTAATTGGTGCAATAAAGCCAGCCATTGGACGGATGAAGAGCGCTCCTGTGACGTTTCGAGAGCAAGCGATTTGATTGGTCGAAAAAAGGAAAAAATGAAGCCACGTAGCTTTGGCGTGGCGACGTGTCATTCCTCTTTCACAACTCGTGGGGAAGGTGGCCATGTTGAAGGAAGACGACGCAAGTGCTACTCTCCAGTGGAAAAGATACAAGTAGTTTCATTGTTTAAAATAAACTTTAATGGTGTCAATGCAAAAATAGACTGGGGTGCACACTTGTTTATTTCTGCATCGATACCAAATTGTGATATGTCGTTTAGTATGCTTAAGAAAACTTACCAAACACAAGGTACTGCTGTTGAATCATTTAATTTCAGCTACTCGTTTGCTTCTGATCAATACTTTGGGACCATCCGCTGACTGCTCGACCACCGCCCGAACATTTAAACTGGAGAAACATGGATAAAATTGATGCAAAACAGGAAAGTAAATCTTATCGAACTCAAATGTGACGATTAACTGGTGTTACATTATGTTGGATTTTATGACTAGCATGGGAAGACAGTATAACGTGCACTTATGCAGTCTTCGCATGTTAACAAATTTAAACCTATTTTCATTAGAAAATCTATGACGCAAAGTTTCACGTACTTCAACTGTTTTATTTCGCAGAACGTGAAACAGATGCAAAGTTCTCATGTATTCGAGTGGAAGAGGACTTCTAGTACTGCTTCTAATTTATTTTGCAGGAGAAGAAATGGAAACAGAGTGAGCGTGTTTTCAGTTGCGACAGAATCTAGATGGATAGGCATGTAACTTCTGATCAACTTAAGTTACTGCTAAAAGATTACCAGCCTTTTCCTACGTATGTTGCAATGTTGTTTAGTTTTGCGAACATGCTGCGACTCATAGTCCACAAAAGACAAAATCGAGTGAAACACCTTACCTCTACATTTCGGTTCCGGTTTTAGTTTAAGAACCAAGACACAAATAATCGATTTGAGTCCAGAAACATGCAAAAAATTGCAATAACATTGCTCCTGACGTTGTCGATTCTTGACTGCTAAATTTTGATCACAATCTGCCGGCAACTTCATAGGTGGTTCGCTTTCTGATCCCCTGTCCGCGGCTCGAATCTCAGTGGGGTTATTAATTATTTTTTTGGCGTAAATCTGACGGAAAATTGTTTGTGTTAGACATTTTAATCCCCACAGAACATCACAGCCCCAAATTTGCCTTTGTCCTAGACATTGGTTTTAAACACTAATGTCAGTTATTTTGTTTCAGTCGGCTGTGTTGTTTCTGGATGTGGAGAATGCGTTGGATCAGAGTTGCTCTGCGAAGGAAAGTCATGTACGGATAACCTGAAATTCAGAAAAGCCACAGTGTTTGTTTCAACCGCGGAGTGTTCATTCATGTCGTCGTCAATGCAAAGACCTATAGTTTCGACGTAAGCTGTATTGTAACATTTTGTTGCCAACGAATTTGTTTCGTGCATATTACTGCGCTTTCGTTTCCAAATTTAATCACATGAATCTTGCAGCTTATTTAAAATTTGTTAGGTTTTTGTTAATAATAATGTTCAATCGCACTTTGCCGCTGCCCACAGAACAAATTAAGTTGTTCGATTACCCAATTTTATTTGGCCTCCAAAGTACACTGAAATACACATAAGTTTGGCTAAATATAAAAAAATATATTTAATACGTGATAAAAACACCAATGATGACGGCCGAAATTTTTTTCAAACATGCTTTTAGCAAGCACTGTGGTGATTCAAGCGCCAATCACATCACACTACGTCATGCCAAAACGACCGCCAGTAGACCAGTGCTTTGCCTGTCGCAACAAATCAACCGGCTGCAAATGCAACTCGCTAATTGGTGCAATGACGCCAACCATTGGACGGATGAAGAGCGCTCCTGTGACGTTTCGAGAGCAAGCGATTTGATTGGTCGAAAAAAGGAAAAAATGAAGCCACGTAGCTTTGGCGTGGCGTTGCGTCATTCCTTTTCTGAAACTCGTGGAGAAGGCAGCGTTGCTGACGGAAAACCACCCGAAGACGTCTCACCAGCGGATAAGATGCAAGTAGTTTCATTCTTTTTAAATTAACTTCTATGGTGTCAATGCAGAAATAGACTGGGGTGCACACTTGTTTATTTCTGCATCGATACTGAATTGTAATCTGTTGTTTACAATTACTGCTGTTGGATCTTTTTATTTCAGCTCGTCGTTTGCTTCTGATCAATGCTGTGAGACCATCCGCTGACTACTCGACCGCAGCCCGAACATTGGAGAAACGTGGACAAAAAATTTGATGCAAAACAGGCAAGTAAATCTTAAATGCAAATTGAACACGCACGCAACGATTAACTGTTGTTTGTGTTAGATTTTATGACAAGCATGGAAAGACAGTATAACGTGCACTTATCCTGTCTTCGCATGTTAACAAAATTTGAAACACATATTAAACTTGATTACGTATGACGCAGAATTCCTTCTACTGCACAGTTTTTTTCGCAGGAGATGAAACAGATGCGAATTTCTGTATTCGAGTGAAAGAGATGCGTAAAGAACAGTGGCTTCTCACAGGTTTAATGTAGATCCTTTTTTGATCCGGCATGATTAACGTAAAACATAAACGCACTCTTATGTGTCTTCATCAGTCGTAATGTTTCGGCTTTCTTTTTTGTCAACCTAACATATTTTACAAATTTGGTCATGTCCAATGACATAACAATAATATTTTGGCATAAGTTAATAAATCAGAATTTTTGACATGTTGTTGGCACGTTAAAATAACAAGTTGTTTCCACGTTTTCGTCAAGTAAGAGTTCAAATTTCTTCGATAGATGGGTATCTGAAGTTGTGCACTGACAATTTTTTACCCCAGTTCACCCATCGGTTCAACCACAGGCCTCCAAAACGTGCTTATTTTTAACAGCAGTATTTAACGAAGTAAGTTACGTAATGGTTTCCAATTTTGATAGTTGATACAATGCAAAGTATTTTAAAGTATTTTGTGACTTTAGTTTTGTTACAGATTTTCGTAAAACTACTACAAAGAGAATTAAAATATGACCTTCTTAGGTCATAGACAACCGGAGACGTGTCAGAAAAGGAATCAACGTGTTCGATGAATCTAACTTTTACTGCCATGCGAAGGCAGCTTAGCGTGCACCTATCCTGTCTTCGCATGGTAAACTACTAGATGTAAACTAGGTTATGTATCGCCTTAATTTCCTGGTACTGCTTCTAATTTATTTGCAGAAAACGGAACGAAAGCGGAATCAGCGTGTTTTCGCTTGCAACAGAATGGACAAATGTTCGGCAAAACTATATACCATGCGATCCACCCCATACATCGAACGATATACAACCAATTCGGTGCAAGTACAACTGAGTTTCGTTAACACTTCCCTGTTGCTGCTCCAAATAGTGAGCACTTGTTGATTTTTGCACAATTACTTGTATGTTACACTTACTTATTTGCATGTCACCAATGTTTTTGCTACATTTGAATGCATAGGAAATCCCACACCTAATTTTTTTGAATGCTATGTTAGTTTTGTTGCAGATGTGCGGATAACACCTTTTCGAAATGTTAAATAGATTGCAAAACCTGCAAAAGTATTAAAGGTATCCGGTTCGTGAACGGCATTCAAAGCAGCACAGACCAACTGTAAGCAAAGAACCGTAAAACACTTATTAAATTAGTGTATGTTTGAATTATGTCTATCATTGTTTTTTTTAGGAAGTATAGCTGCGACGAAGTAGTGAGCAAAACAGACGACGATTCAGACAACCCACATTTTCACAGGTAAGTTTGAATTAATTTATTTTTATGGGTCACTAATTCATCGTGATTTAAATTCCTTTCCACAAACGAATTAAACTACAAACGAATTAATAAAACTAAATACTGAGGTGACACATGTTTTTTATATCTGCGCTTTTTCTTTTTGACCATCACTGCTTTGAGGTCTGCTGGGATTTCAAGAGTACAGCCAATAAAACGATGCTATGCTGAACAGGCGAGTCAACCACATTACCAGTAAAGGATTGGTAAACTAAGATTAAAGATAATGTTCTGGGATCAGTTGGTTAACAAAATTTATATCGTGTAAGTTAAACAGGGTGCACACTGTTTTGCTTTCGCGATATGTGAAATGATTTGCAATAGGCATAGAGATGATTTTGCATTTTGTTGTTTGTGTTGTGTTGTTGTTTCAGGAAATTATAAATTTACCGGTGACAACGTGAACTCTTTATAACTCTAATTGAAGATGAGTTCTTCCTTCTTATGGACAACATCCGGATCATGATTGGACGGAAGTCAAGCAGCAAACAGATAATGTTTTCATGCAGGACTTTCATTTTTTCCACTTCGGAAATTGCTTTATAAGTCAACCATGCAAGCCACATTCTTCGAATTTATACACAAATTGGATACAAATACAACAAATTTTGAATTTGTTGCAGATTTTTGTCCAAATCCGTTTCAAACACCACACGAATTTCGACATGAATTCACAAAAGCGGAAGCGAGGTACAAGTCAACGTGTCCACAGCAACCAACTGCTTAATTGTAAGCAAACTTACAATTAGATTTAAGTTTTCGTTTGGCAAATTGTCGTGAACACTTTTCTGCTGCTGCTCCGAATAGTGAGCCCGTTTTTCAATTTTTGCATGATGATTTGCATGTTGCACCTGCTATTCCGCATGTCACGTGTGTCCCGTTTACTGTTCGGATGTCAGCATCGACAGAAGTGTCCACACCAAAATATTCACAAATTCCCCAACTGTATTCGTTTAAACATGGTTTCAAAATACTAAATTTGCAGCAAGATGACCATAAGCTTTACCATTATATCTTATCAATAATCTCAAACACATTTTCTTTATTCCAATGCATAAGAAATTCTCCAACCATTCTCAGTCGAAACTTGAATACTGTGTTGTAGTTTTTGTTGCAGATGTCTGTCCTACACCTTTCCGAAATATGAAATGGATTGCAAAACCTGCAGCGGCAAAAGTAGTGGAGACATCAGGTACATGAAAGTTATTCGAAGCATCACGCACAAAACAACCGTAAAACACTGTTTTGCGCCAATAGTTTCATACATCAGTATTATCTGTACTACAATCAAAACTTTAACTTAATGCGAGTGCACGCTGACAGCCCCTAATTGCATTGATTATCCTAAGCACATGTTTTCATGATCACTAATATATTTCGCTGTGTTATTATTGGTCCCCTTCCTGAAGGTGACACATTGTTATTACTCCGTTTGACCAACACCTTTCCGAAATACAAATGGATTGCAAAACCCTCAGCGGCTAAAGCAATGAAGGTATCGCTATTCGAAGCATCTCACAACAAATGTAAGAAAACAACTAACTTATACGTCAAGTGTGTTTCAATTCTGCTTGTCATTTTTTTTGTGGACCAGTACTGCTGTGACCAACAGGCAAACAACCAAAAGAGACTGCGAATCAGACAACTGACTTTTTTACAGTTAAAACTAAGTACAAGTAATTTTTGTCTATACACGAATTAAGGTCAATACGGGGGTGGTACAGAGTGCACGCTGACCGCCCATTGTACACCAATTATATCATTTGTCATAAACACGTTTTGCAATAACTATGCGTCAATAACAGCGTTATATTTCTCGCTTCGTTATTTTTTATGAGAAGCTTTGACTACCACAGGTCACAAGAGACCGTCACTACTTGCTGGACTGCTTGGATTTAGGACAGACAAACGATTGAAACGATTCAGTGCTTAACAGGTAAATCAATCACATTACCAGTAAATGATTGTAAACTTAACTTAAGGTTAATGTTACGATCAATTGGTTTAACAAATTGGTTTAGTGAAGGCTAAACAGGGTGCACACTGTTTCGCCTTTGCTATTTGCGGAATGGTTTGCAATAGGCAATGTATAGAGATGGTTTTGCATTTTTGCTGTCTGTGGTATGTTTTTGTTTCAGTTTAAATTTGCCGCTGACAACTTGAACCCTTGGAAACTAGCATGTTTGGACGGAAGTCAAGCAGCGAGCGGATAATCTTGTCATCCACGACTTTCATTTTTCCATTTAGGAAATTGCTCTAAGGATACCATGCAAACCACACACAGCAAACAATCTACAACAAAAAATTCGTACAAATACAACGAGTTTTGATCTTGTTGATTTTGTTGCAGATTTTTGTCCAATTAAGTTTCAAACACCACATGGGTATCGACATGAATTCACAACAGTGGAAGCGAGATACAAGTCAAAGCGTCCACAAGAATCAACTATTCCTGTTCAGCACCTTTCCGAAGTATCAAATGGATTGAAAAACTTACACCAGCAAAAGCAATGGAGTAATTCGGTACATGAACGTTATTCGAAGCAGCAAAATGTAAGCAAACAACCGTAAAACACTTTTATGGGGTTTAACTGTTTTCATAGGCAAGTATTACTGCGATGGAGAAAGAAACAAAAGGACTACGAATCTGACAACTGACATTTACACAGTTAAGTTCAATTAATTTTATAATGTAAATACTTAAACGCAATTCAAATGTTTGCCTAAAAGCGAATTAAATTGAATATGGAGGTGGTACAGAGTGCACGCTGACCGCCCCTTGTACGCCAATTGCATTATTTGTCCTAAACACATTTTTTTTCAGTAATTATGCAACACTAATAGCGCTTATTTCTGTATGTTTTTCTCAGAGCCATCGACCATCACTTCTTTGTAGGACTACTGAGATTTAAAGGACAGCTGATTAAAACATATCGGTACTTAACAGGTGAGTCGAGCACATTACCAGTAAACGATTTTACAGTAAGCGTTAGTTAAAAATAATTTTCTAGGATTAGTTGGTTGAAGAAATTAGTTTGTGAAAAGGTTGAACTGTGTGCACAATTTCGCCTGTGCAAGTGCGAAATGGTTTGCAATATGTGGTATGTTTTGCTTTAGTAAATTTTTGAATCAACCACAGGAACCAACTGCAATGTAAGTGTAAACTTACAATGAATAAAGGATCTTGTTTAGTCGATATAGTCAGCAGACTGTTGAAGACAAACCAGTAGTGTGTATGTTGGTAAAATAACCATAGGTGCAGTTTGTTAAGTTAGAAAAGGCAAATACTAAAAACTTACAAGACCTTTTTTGTCAATAATTGTCCATGAAAACAGAAAAGTAAGATTCACGTTTTTTGTAAAGCTAAGTGTCGTGACACTTTTCTGTTGCTGCTCCGAATATGAAGCCAGTTTTTTAATTTTTGAGCAATGTTTTGCATGTTGCACCTTTTTATTTGCATGTCACGTATGTTCCGTTGACTATTTGGATGTCAGCATCAGTAGAAGTGTCCACACCGAATAATTAAAAACATTCTCCAAGTACATTCGTTTAAACATATGATATTTAGCTTCAAAACTAAAATACTAAAGTGCGGCAAGAATACCAGTAGCCATACCATTATCTCGTTTGATATACGCCAATGCGTACGAAATTCTCCACCTGATATTAAGCTTAATTACTCCAAACTTGAATGCTGTGTTGTAGTTTTGTTACAGATGTCTGTCTAACACCTTTCCGAAATATCAAGTGGATTGCAAAATTTGTTGCAGCAAAAGCAATGGAGGTATCCGGTACATGACGTTATTCGAAGCATCACAACAAACGTAAGCAAACAAACACTTTTTTGCGTGTCCGTTTTACTTAAATGTCTCTCATGTAACGTATTAAACTGAATACGGAGGTGGTACAGAGTGCACGCTGACCGCCTCTTGTACGTAATTGCATTGATTGTCCCAAGCAATTTTTTTCAATAACTATGCATCACTAAAAGCGTTATATTTCTTATTCTTACTTTGATATTTTTGCCCTTTTTTCTCAGAACCTTCGACCAGCACTGGCACAAGAGACCATCACTGCATGTAGTACTACTGTGATTTGACAAAGAAAGCTGATTGAAACAATACGCTGCTAAACAGGTGAGTGTTCTAAATCTAGGCCCTCGTTTTTAAAATTGTTTTGGTGAAGGCTAAACAGGGTGCACACTGTTTCGCCTTCGTGTTTTTCGAAAGGCCTTTTAGGCGGTGTGCAGAGATAATTTTGAATTTTCCTGTCTGTTGTATGTTTTTGATTCAGGAACGTTTTTGAACCGCTGACAACGTGAACTCTTAGCAACTGGGATTGGAGTAGACTTCTTTATCCTTCATGTAGACGACCTCCAGTTCATGATTGGACACAAGTCAAGCAGCAATCGGATAATCTTTTCATCCTCGACTTCATTTTTGTCACTTCGAAATATGCTCTATAAGGTATACCATGCTATAGCCACATTTTTATCAAACGATGTACAACAAATTCGGTGCAATTTTGACGAATTCTAATCTTCTTGATTTTTGTCCAAATCCGTTTCAAACACCACATGAATTATCAACAGCGGAAGCAAGATACAAGTCAACGTGTCCACACGAACCAACTGCTGAATGTAAGTAAACTTACAATTATTGAAGGTGCGTGTTTGGTCGAGGCAGAATATAAAAACAAATTGTTAAAGCCAAATCAGTATTGTACACAATCAGTTTATGTGGTCAATATAAAATGTAAAGCAAAAGACCTAAGATTCCTAAAGCTAAGTTTCGTGAACACTTGTTTGGTGCAGTCCCGAATAATGAGCCCGGTGTTGATTTTCATGTCACGTATGTTCTGTTATATATTCGGTTGTCAGCATTAGCAGAAGTGTCCACACCAAAATATTTACAAATTATCGTACCTAGCTCAGCAAACTAACGCTATAATATGCAACAAAAGAATACCATCCGTTCCACTACTATATCTTGTTAACAACCTTAAGGACATTTGCTATATTCGAATTCCTAGGAAACCCTTTGCCAAACATTAGACTTAATTCATCGAACATGAATGCTGTGTTGTTAGTTTTGTTGCAGATGTCTGTTCAACACCGAAATATCAAATGGATTGCAAAACCTGCAGCAGCAAGAGCTTTGGAGGTATGCGGTATATGAACGTTATTCGAATCATCACACACCAAATGTAAGCAAACAATCGTGAAACACCTGTACGTTTTAAGAATGTGTTTAAATTCTGTATGTCATTGTTTTTGCAGTCAATTATTACTGCGACGAAGAAAAAAGCAAAGGGATTACTGAGCAGACAACCGACATTGAGTTTAAATCAATTTATTTTTGTGTGTAACTAATTAAATGTAATTTCGGCTTACAAACGAATTAAACTGAATACAGAGGTGGTACAGAGTGCACGCTGACCGCCTCTGGTACGTCAATTGCATTAATTGTTATAATCGCACCTTTTAATTCACTCTACATCACTAATTCTCGTTTCGTCTATTCTTCGCTTGTCTCCTCCTAACATTTGGCCAGCACAGGCCACAAGTGACAATCACTGCTTTTAGGAATGCTAGGATTGGAATTCGACTTAAGGATGAAACGATTCGGTGCTAAACAGGTGAGTCGAGCACATTACTAGTAAACGATTTAAACTTAAGTTTGCCATTTTGGAAATTGCTTTATAAAGTGTTTCATGCTAACTACATACTTTGAACGTTGTACAACAAATTGGGTGAAATGACAACGAATTTCGATCTTGTACATTTTGTTGCAGATTTTTGTGTCGACTAGAATTCACCACAGCGGAAGCGAGATACAAGACAAAGTGTCCACAGGAACCAACTGCTGAATGTAAGTAAACTTACTATTGGTAATGGCACTTGTTTAGTCGAGTTAGGCAGAATACAAAGCAAAACAAATTGTCGAAGCCAAATCAGATGCACGTTGTTGAAATATCGATATCTGTAATTTGTTAAGTTGCAATTAGCATTATAGTACAGGCTAGCAAGAGTTAATTTATGTGGTCAAATAAACTTAAAAAGTAAATTACTTAAGTTTCGTGAACACTTCCTTGTTGCTGATCCGAATAGTGAGCCCGGTGTTGATTTTCACTCAATGATTTGCATGTTCCACTTACTATTTTGCATGTCACGTATGTTCCGTTCACTATTCTGTTGTCAGCATCGGTAGATGTGTCCACACCAAAATATTAACGAATTCCCTAAGCATAATCGTTTAAACACATGGCAATTTAGATTTAAAACTAAATCTAAGGCTATAAATATGCAACAAGAATACGATTAGTTATACTACTATATCTCATTAATAACCTAAAAACACATTTGCTATATTCGAATGCGTAGGAGATCCTGCACCTAATATTAAGCCTAATTGCTAGAAACTTGAATGCTGTGTTGTAGTTTTGTTGCAGATATCTGTCCTACACCTTTTTTTAAAAAAATCAAACGGATTGCGAAACCTGCAGCAGCAAAAGCAATGGAGGAATCCAGAACGTGAACGTGAACGTTACTCGAAGCATCACACACCAAATGTAAGCAAACAACTGTAAAACATTTTTTACGTCAAGTGAATTTTTAAATTCTGCTGATCGTTGTTTTTGTAGACAAGTATAACTGCAACGGAGAAAGAAACAAAAGGGGATTACGAATCGGACAACCGCTATTTACTGAAAAGCAGAATTTCGACAGTTTCTGTTTCGATAACGGGAATTTTTATTTCCGAGGTAAGCTTCATCATAAAATTTATTCACTAATGTTTTTGTTTCGTTCATATTACTGCGCTTTTGTTGCCAAATCTAGTTCAAGATATTCGACGTTGTTTTCTTTTATCTTCGCTTAGTTATTCAAATCGCTTTGTGCTCCAAAATGGAATACATGTAAATTTGACTAAACATTAAATATCTAAACTGTCAATTGAATTTGGGCTATGTGCAATACGCTGTTAACGCGTAAAAGTTTAACGGCGACCCAAAGACATTTCCTTAAACAAGTGTGCTCTTAACAATGTAAAAGAACTTCCCCACCTTCCGACAAGCACTGTGATGTCACAAGCGCCAACTGTTTAGGCACTTTGCCTCCAGCAACTAATCAACCGGCTCCAAATGCAACTTACTGATCGGTGCAATAAGGTCAGCCATTGGACGGATGAAGAGCGCTCCTGTGACGTTTCGAGAGCAAGTGTTTTGATTGGTGGAAAAAAAAGAAAAAAGGAGCCACCCAGCAGCTTTGGCGTGGCGAGGTGTCATTCTTCATTTGTCAGCGGTGCCGATGGGAGGTTGTAACAGGAAGCGACTCCCAAGCGGAACACGTACAGGTAAAGTCATTGTTGGAAATGAAATTTTTCGTTGTCGGTTTAGAAGCAAATTAGGGTGCACACTAGTTTGTTTCTGACATGTCATCGAAATTGGTTGGATATTAATTTGGTCAACTCACCAAATACACGATACTGCTGTAGATCATATTTTTCAGGTCCTCGTTCGGCTTCTGAATAACGCTTCCAGGCTATCCACTGATTGCTCGACCGTCGCCCGGACGTTTTTTGGGGGGAAATGTGGTCCAAGCATAAACCTAAACAGGCCAGTTATAAAATCCACTTATATCTAACTAACCAACTGGTATTATATTCTTTTAAATTTAATGACTAGCATGGGAAGACAGTATAACGTGCATTTATCCTGTCTTAGCATGTTAACAAATTTAAACTTTTATTAACTAGATTACCTATGACGCAGAATTTTTTGTAATTCACTGGTTTGGTTACTCCAGTTGAACGTGTTTGTTGGACTCTTGTTTTTGACACATAAATATATGTGTATATATATGCATATTTAAATGCAGTGATCAATTTTTGTCGTTGACATTTCTGCGTTTTTCTGTTAGAACTGGATTTCAGAAGCCTGACTGCAGGGATCGGACGGCCTAAGGCACAACAGGTATTTAACTGTTTTTAAGCAAGTTCTTTTTAAGCATGAACGATAAATACTAGTCATATTGTATAGTTTAAAGCGAGCGCGCCCGCTATTGATTTTTGCATGATGTTTTGCATGTTTCACCTGCTATTTTCCTTGTTACGTGTGTTCCGTTGAACATTCGGTTGTCGGCATCGGTGGAAGTGTCCACATTAAAATAATTCTCCCCAGCGAAAAAGGCGTAAAATGTTAAAAAATTGTCGATCAGCAAACTAAGTGTCAAATATGAAGTAAAATTAGCATAATCAATACTATCACATCAATGTATTTGCTTACGCCTTCTGTTTCGTTAGACTTGTACATTAAACTTGAATGCTGTTGTCAGTTTTGTTGCAGATTTGTTTCTTAAAGACTGGTCTGGAATTGGAAAATCTGCACTTACAAAAGCAATGGAGGCATCCTGTTGATATGCATCTTCACTCCCAATGTAAGTAAACAAGCATGTTCATGTTCTTTGATAACATTTATTCCCTTTTTTCGTTTTTTCCTGTCTTACGCAAATATGTTTCAACCGTTTGGTCAAGAAAAGTCGTTAAATTTTGCACTGTGCACTGTAACCTTTCACTCCAACAGCAAAATAGATCCGATAAAAGTTTCCTATTTTGACAGTTGACACAATGCAAACGATTTGAAAAAGTATGTTGTGACTTTCGGTTGGATTTAATTTCCATATGTAGGTGTTTAAATAAAAGGTAATTGACTTTTTTCTTTCATTTGTTTTTGTTTCTGTTTGTAATTTGCACAAGGGAAACCTTTATTTATCGGTAATATGGCTGCTACACATGATAGGCGAGTATCTAAAGCCGTGCACTGTAACTTAAACCCCAGTATAGATCATTCGGTTTAACCAAATTTTAAAGATCACTTATCACCAATATTTAAATTAAATTAGCTAAAAATTAGCTAAACGTATGCGTTTTTCACAGATGGTACAGTACAAAGTATTGAAAAGTTTTTTGTGACCTTGGGTTGGATTTACTCATTTTCACGTTTTAACACCCAAATATTAATGTTTTTGGTAGCAGGCCCTTCGTAATGTTATGGAATTCCTAATGTACATGTTTGGGGTGCTTATAGGTTGTTTAGAATTTCAGCCCCGTATCTGGTTAAAGTGCTGACTGTTCTGCTCCAAACGCAAACAAGAGGACGCAAAAGGATTGATTTAATTACGAACGAAGTGGCGCAGCGCTCAGCGTTTAGTATCAGACTTCTACTTTACACACAGAACTTTGTTCGGGGCGGCCACGCTGGCCTTTGCAGACTAAAATCAAGCTACAAATGCGCAGTGGTAACTGTAACAGAATCCCACTACTCACTAGGGTTAGTTTTTCATTTTTGTGTAAATCTTTGCGAAGGTCGTCCTTTAAACAAGTTTGATTCTCATTTAAACATCAAAATCCGAAATTTTCTCAGGCGTTTGACTAAAACATTTGACTAAACGTTTAACGTTTCAGTCGACTGTTATGTTTCTGGATGGGGAAAAGGGGGCGTGTGAACTCGGCTGCAGCGCAACCTCTGTGTCGACTTGGATGAGAAGTGTTGGATTGGAATTAGTGTTCAAATGAACTGAAATACACAAATGCCACAGTTTCTGTTCAAACGACGGAGTATTCGTTCATGTCGATGCGCGGACAAATGCAATTGAGTTTGTTCCGAGGTAAGCTGCTTCATAAAATTTATTTACTATCGTTGTTATTTCGTGCATATTACTGTGCTGTCGCCAAATCTAGTAAAACTATTTGCCGGATTATTGCTATCTAGAAACTTTAAAGCATTCGACTTCAGTTTGTTCTGTCCTCGCTTAGTTATCCAAATCGCTTTGTGCTCCAAAATGCAATACATGTAAATTTTCACTAAACATTAAATATCTAAACTGTCAATTGAATTTCGGCAAAGTCTAATCCGTTGTTGTCGCGTAAAAGATGTTTTTTTAACAAGTGTGCTCGTAACAATGTCAATCAAAACACGCCAATTCAATCTCCTAACTGTTTCAGCGGTTTGCCTTCAGCAACTACTCAACCGGCTCCAAATGCAACTTACTGATTGGTGTAATAAGGTCAGCTATTGGACGGATGAAGAGCGCTCCTTTGCCGTTTCGAGAGCAAGTGTTTTGATTGGACGAAAAAAAGAAAAAAAGGGGCCACACAGCTTCGGCATGGCGAAGCGTCATTCTTCATTTGTCAGCGGTGCCGATGGGACGTTGCAAAGGGAAGCGACTCCCAAGCGGAAAATATACAGGTAAAGTCATTGTTGTAAATGAACTATTTCGGTGTCCGTGCAAAAGTGAACTAGGGTGCACACTAGTTTGCTTCTGACATTTTACCGATATTATATTTTGTATAATAGTGAGTCACTAAATACACAATACTGCTGTTAGATTATTTGTTTTAGATCATCGCCCGGCTTCTGAATAATGCTTCCAGATCATCCACTGATTGCTCGACCGTCGCCCGGACATTTTTTCTAAAGAAACGTTGTCCAAGATTAAACCTAAAACAGGCAAGATTTAAATCCCCTAAATCTAACTTAACGATTGGTATTACATCCTTTTAAAGTTGCTGACGAGCGTGGGAAGACAGTATAACGTGCACTTATTCTGTCTTCGCATGTAAATGATTTTATGCTTTTATTAACTAGATAAGTTATGACACAATATTCCTTTTACTTCACCGTTTTTTTCGCAGAAAAACAACGGAAAGACTTCTCTTGTATATAGAGGAAGAGAACAAAGATGCAAAAGACAGTGGCTTCTTACGGGTTAGTTTGTTAGGTCGACCTAAGTTCTGTCAAACATATAAAAGTGCTTATAGGTGTGATTTAGTTAACAGTTTGTCGAAATGTTTATTCACACGACCATGATGTTTCAATGTAGCCATGTGCGATGACACAACATTAATATTTCAGCTATAGTATTTTTACTTAGCTAAAGCATGACTACATGTGATTATGGGTCCCCTTACAAGAAGTTGCAGTTGTTTTTATTTTGTCAACGTACATGTTAACAAAAGTCAGATACAGTTTAATTTAAAATCTACCCTGTTTAAATATTTGTTAATTTATTTCAACTCTGCATGCCGTTTTGCCATGCAATGTTTCGTGGATTTGGGTAGAAATTTTACAGCTGGTAGATATGACGGATATGCCATCTGTATCGATAGCCCCATTCGTTACCACTCTAGCCCTAAATGATGCTTGCAAACACCAAAAAACGAAACGTTTCTGTGGTGATAAGGTTACATAAGCGAAAATAAAGTTAGGTGAGATGGAATATTAACAACTTGTCCCACTTGGATGGAACTTCAGTTGGTGGTTGTTCAGGTCGGGATTGTTACTAACTTATGGAACATTGCCCTAATGGCTCCCTTGTGACTCCCTCTAGTGGCAAAATCGGATTAGGATGATATTCTGTTGGGCCATTGTTTTATGACTCAATTGGATAAAATTTGGATAGTTTGTGTAACATGAAATTGTGATGTGTTTATTTCTTAGTTACACCCAAGGGCCCCTAAAATGGGTAAAATTACTGAACAATGTCCGAACTGGTATGTTGGTAGCTTGTTATTGTGGTGCACTGATGGCTTTGTTTACCCGGCTTTTAAACAACTTGACTCGGAAAATTTACGATAGCACCCAATGTGTAATGCCTTACAGTTATTTTAAGTCAATTTCTTTGTTAAACCGCAACGATATGGTCGCAAACAACAAATTGAAGTTGTATTGTTTGTTTTTGAATGAGTGCAAATGCTAAGGCCAAGTAAAAAGCTTCAATCAGTTCGTTTCAGCACATTGTAAGCAGTAGCCATAATTTTTTATTACGCTGATAATCACTGGCAATTTAACCTAGCTTTCCACCGCCACATTTAAAGTAGGCTTGATCGAACGAATACAACAAATTTTGATTTTGTTGCAGATTTTTGACCGAATCAGTTTCAAACACCACCTGAATTACGACGTGAATTTACAAAAGCGGAAGCGAGATACAAGTCAACGTGTCCATAGGAACCAATTGCTCGATGTAAGTAAACCTACAATTATTAAACCAATATAAACTTCAATGTAAAAGACTTAAGATTCCTAAAGCTAAGTTTCGTGAACACTTTCCTGTTGCTGCTCCGAATAGTGAGCCCGGTGTTGATTTTCACTCAATTATTTGCATGTTGCACTTGTTATTTCGCATGTCACGTATGTTCTGTTCACTATTCGGTTGTCAGCATCGGCAGAAGTGTCCACACCAAAATATTAACAATTCCCACAAGCACATTGGTTTAGCTTCAAAACTAAACCTCGTTCGCCAAAAAAGGCTAAAATATGTAGCAAGAATACCATAAGCTGTACTACTATCTCTTATTTGAATGTGGAGGAAACCCACCTAATATTAGGTTTAATTACATGAATGCTGTGTTGTAGTTTTGTTGCAGATGTCTGTCCAACACCTTTCCGAACTATCAAATGGATTGCAAAACCTGCAGCAGGAAAACCAAATGAAGGAATTCGGTACAAGAAGGGTATTCGAAGCATCACACACCAAACGTAAGCAAACAACCGTAAAACAATTTCTCAGATCAGTGTGTGTTGAAATTTTGTATGTTGCTTTTGTTTGCAAGTATTACTGCGACGAAGAAGGAACAAAAGAGATTACGAATCTGACAATCAACGTTTACACAGATAAGTTCGAACCATTTTCTTTCTATGCGACCGCTTTAAACGTAAATCAAATTCTGTCTTGAAAGAATTAAATTTAACACGGGAGCTGACCACCCCCTGTACGCCAATTTCATTGATTGTCCTAAACACGCTGTTTCAATAACTGTGCATCACTAATAGCGATTTGACCTTGTTACGTTTTCAGATATTTCTCCAAACCTGTATCAAACAGCATCTGGATTTCGACATGAATCCACAAGAGCGGATGCAAGATACAAGTCAACGAGTCCACAGGAACCAACTGCTGAATGTAAGTAAACCTACGGCGCGTGTTTAGTGGTCGTTAAGGCAGAATACAATTCTGCACGTTGTTGAAACGTCCACACACATTTTGTTAAGTTGCACGAAAGTGACAAATATTGTTTTCATTCTTTTATATTCTTTTTTTCTTGTAAAACGCCGGTTTGTTCCTTTTGGTCAAGAAAAAGTCATTTTATTTTTAAATTTGCAGACATGGCAGAGGGATATCTGAAGTTGTGCGCTGTAACTTTTTTTTTAAACGAATGGAAACGTTAAGGCCAAGTAGTAAGTTTCAACCATTGTTTTCACTACATTGTGGGCAGTGGCCATTAATTCTTTTTACGCTGGACAGAGGATTTATGATATATGTTTCTATAATCTCACATAAATTTTTAAGCTGGTTTTAATTACAATTCGTAGAAACGCCTCCAGTTTATTACGCCTTTCGCCTGTGAGATTTTTTGACACTAAGACACTTTTTGCAAGTGATGGTTTAAATTCTGCTCTATCGTTATTCTTTATTGTTTACAGGCAAGTATTACTGCGACGAAAAAGAACAAAAAGAGCTTCGAATCAGTCAACCGACATTTTATGCAGATAAGTTCAAACCATTTTTTCCATGTAATGATCAAACGTAATTCAAATTTATATCTAGATATCGAATTGAATTTAATACGGGAGGAGGTACAGAGTGCACGCTGACCACCCCCTGTACGCCAATTGCATTGATTGTAATAAACACACTGTTTCAATAACTATACATCACCAATAGCTTTTTTGACCGTGTTTCGTTTGCAGATACTTGTGCAAATCCGTATCAAACAGCATCATGGATTTCGACACGAATTTACAAGAGCGGATGCAAGATACAAATCAACAACGTGTCCACAGGAACCAACTGCTTAATGTAAGTAAACTTACATCTATCAAAGTCGCGTATTTAGTCGGCGTAAAGGTTGAATACAACGTTCTATGTCGGTTGTTAAAACGTCTCTACATGCAGTTTGTTAAGTTGCTCGAAGGGGACACATTGTTTCATTATGGGTCCCCTTCCTGAAAGGGCCCCCCCCTTGTTTTCACTCTGTTTGTTTTTTTTCTTTTTTCTGCCCTGCAGCTTGTCCACGCACTTTTGGCATGAAACGTTTGATGGATTTGGATGAAACTTTCACAGCTGGTAGATATGGTCATGGCGATGCGTCATTTATTTCGATTGACTTCTTAGCCCCAAGGGTTACCCCGCTAGCCCCCAAAAGGGTGAAATATTTCCTTGCACTATGTCTATGCACTTTGGCATCAAATGTTTGGCGGATTTGGATGAAACTTTTACTGTTGGTAGATATGGTCATGGATTTGTGTCATTAGTGTTGTTTGACCCCATATCCCAACGGTTACCCCACTAGCCCCCCAAAATGGGGCAAATAGTTAAACGATCTCCGAATTNCAATATGTAGAACTTTGCATGTGTAGGGACCCATGCGTTTCTGCCAGCAGAAACCATTATGTCATAAATAGCGCAGGTAACTATAAGACCCAATGTAATATAATATGTGGAAAATATCCTCTTTTAATATCGGGTAATAGTGTATGTAGAATGTCTATGTATGGTAAACCACCCTTCTACTTTTTTTCGTTTTTTTTATGTTGTATTTTGTTTAGTCAGAGGCCGGTTTGTTAAATTTTAAATTTGAACATACGGCAGATGGATATCTGAAGTTAGGCACTGTAACTTTTGACCCGAATTAATCCACCGTCTGACCCACGGGGCCCTAAAACATACAAATTTAAAAAAACAGCAATATTTCCTAATTTTGGCCATGTTTTCTAATTTAAAAATTCTTTTGCGAATTTAAACGCAGCAGCAAGGCAAGTGTTTTGCAGATTATAATTAAGCTGTAATTGCGCTATAGTAACCCTAATACGTTTGCTCTATGGCGATGTAGAAGACAATGCGTTACAGAAACTTTATTTATTCGTTTTCATTATTAGTTCTGCTACTTCCCTGTCGTATGGTCAGTGTAGATCATTACTATATAATTGTATTTATCGTAAACGCAACATCTCCTACTGCGTTGGAGTGATTGATATGTTTACGACAGAAACAGCAAGGGATGCTCAAAGTAGCATATCGAATCCTAAGGATTCGAATCCGGACAGATTAGAGTCCAAATTTGCCGTTCATATCGGGTAATTGGAACCGATATTATTTTGTCCAAATCACATTTTAAACAAAAAATCTGCATTTAACTAAAAATCTATTTATGGGTCCCCTGTCTGAAGGGACACGTATTGTTGGTTTTTTCTTTGTTTCTTTTTTGCTAGCCTGCAGATTGTCCATGCCGTTTTGCCATGAAATGTTGAATTTGAACGAAACTTTTTCGAATCCCACTACTCACTAGGGTTAGTTTTTATTTTTGTGTAAATCTTTCCGAAGATCGTTCTTGTTAACAGTTTGATACCCGAACATTCGAACATCAAAATCCAAAATGTGTCTCTATGGAAGTTGGCGTTTGTCTCATACATTTGTCGTTTATTTTGTTTCAGTCCACTGTGTTGTTTCTGGATGGGGAGAAAGGGGCGTTTGTGAACTTGGCTGCAACGCAACCTCTGCGTCGGACTCGGACAGAAAGCAATGCACGGATAAATGCAAAGGAGTTTGTAAGTTACACCATACAATTTTTTTGCTAACGTTTTTATTTCGTGCATATTTCTGCGCTTTCTTTGCCAAATCTAGAAAAATTATTCGCTGAATTATTAAGCATTTAACTTAGTTTTTACAGATGGATTTGCCCTATTTCCAATCCGCTGTTAACGCGTAAAAGTGGTCTTAACAATGCAAAAGATCTTCACCAGCTTCCGGCAAGCACTGTGGTGTCACAAGCGCCAATTCAATCGTCAACTGTTTAGGCGCTTTGCCTCCAGCAACTAATCAGTGCAACTTACTGATTGGTGCAATAAGGTCAGCCATTGGACGGATGAAGAGCTCTCCTGTGACGTTTCGAGAGCAAGTGTTTTGATTGGTCAAAAAAAAAACGAAAAAAGAACACACGTAGCTTTGGCGTGGCGACGTCTCATTCATTCTTTTGTCAGCGGTGTCGACGGGTCGTTGTAAAGGGAAGCGACTTCAAAGTGGAAAATATACAGGTAAAGTCGTTGTTGTAAATGAACTATTTCGGTGTCGTTGCAGAAGTGAACTAGGGTGCACACTAGTTTGCTTCTGACATGTCACTGTAATGTATTTTGTATGGTAGTAAGTCGCAACCTACTAAATACCACGATGCTGCTGTTAGATCATTTGTTTAGATCCTCGTCCTGCTTCTGAGTAATGCTTCCAGATCATCCACTGATTGCTCGACCGCCCCCGGACGTTTTGTCTAGAGAAACATAAAACAAAGATTAACAGGTCAGTAAACCTTAAAATCCACTTAAATCTAGCTTAACGACTGGTATTAAACTAAATGACAAACATGGAAGACCGTATAACGTGCACTTATCCTGTCTTTACATGTTAATAAATTCACACTTTTATTAACTAAACAACGTATGACGCAGAATTCTTTGTACTGCATCTGTTTTTTTTTTGCAGAAGAATAACAGAAAGAGTTCAGATGCATTTGAGTGGAAGAGAACAAAGATAATAAGGACAGTGGCTTCTAAGAGGTTAGTTTTGTATTTTCGTTTTTTGTTCCGGCCTAAATATTGTCAAACATGTAGACGTTTTTTTAATGCCCTGTATAGGTTTAATTTAGTTGACTATTTGTCGAAATGTATATTCACACGACCATGATGTTTTGGCTTTAGTTTCAGCCTACCTACAGTGCACACATTTAGCTCAGAGCAATGTTAATATTTCGGTTTTAATGGTAAAAGTAACCTACCTTGAGTGTATGTGCATGTGTAATGGCAATCTGGAGAACGCCAGCCTCTTGTTGTTTTATGCAGTTGGTGCTAATTACCACAAGTTGTGTAGTTATAACTTATTCGTCTATGCGAATGTAAAAAAATCAGATACAATTTAATTATGGGTCTATGACGTTTTGCCATTGGATTTTTTGATTTAGATAAAATTTTCACAGCATGTAGATATGATATGATCATTGGGCTATGTAAGAGATTCTTACAAGCAACTGTAATACTTGACGCAACCCTGAACGTGTGTTGAGCTTCAACCAAGCAGTGTGCAAGAACAGCATGTTGATATTAAAGTAAACGACCTAACGAATTTGTGGCTACATTCGTCTGAGCGCAATCCATTTGTAACTTTGGATAGAGAAACATCGTTTTAAACGTTTCGATTTATTAAACATAAAATGGTTTAAATTACTAAACAATGTAGAAATTAGGTAAAACTAACAGTTTAAATAACATGTTATTGCAGTGTATTGATTTGTTTGTTTGACTCCGTAGAGCCCTAATATGGGTCAAATCACCAAACAATGTTTGAATTAGGTGAAATTTAGACAGTTTGTATACCATGTCTTAGTGGTGCACTGATTGCTTTCTTTAACCTTAAAGCTGACAAGTATACAGAAACACGTGTAATGTACAACTTTGTATGTGTGGGGATGCGTTAAGGAAACAATCCTGCTTTAAAGCGTAGATAAGTATGAGACCCATTGTAAAACAATGTAGGACATACATTTTCTTTTTAAGTTGAGGAATAGTATATTTGAAATGTTCACATAATGGTAAGCCACACTTCTAACTAAACGTGTGTTGAAACTTTTTTTGTCACTGACAATTTACTCAAATTCCCACCCCAATAATATTTCAACCTGACATGTCATACAAATTAAGCCATGTGAGATGGCAAAACACTGATGTTTCAGATATCATTGTGGGTCCCCTTCCACGAAGTTGTGGTTGTATTTGTTTTGTCAATGTGCATGTAAACAAAGGTCAGATACAATGCAAATTAAAATCTACTTCTCTTCTTGCTGAAGGGACACATATTGCTTCACTGTTTATTTGTTCTTTTTTCTACTCTGCCTGCCCATTTGCCATGCAATGTTTGGTGAATTGGGATGAAAATTTCACAGCTGGTAGATACGATGATAGAGTTGTGCCACTCGTTGCGTTACCCCGCTAGCCCCAATCCCCCAAACATTGCATGGCAAAACGAACACCACAAACTAAAAGTCTCTGTGATTTTAAAGTTTAATAAGTGAAACGAAGGTGTTGGCTGAAGTGAGGTTCCCACTAAGTTTCGAGGTCCTTTAGTGGTCGATTCGTGGCTTCATCTAGTTGTTAACCTTACCATGCTAACCACAGAAACATTACCAAGCATTTTGATCTTGAAAATTTTGTTGCAGATTTTGTCCAAATCCGCTTCAAACAGAACTTGAATTTCGATGTGAATTTACAACAGCGGAAGCGATACAAGATAAAGTGTCTACAAGAACTAAATGCTCAATGTAAGTAAACTTACAATCATTATAGACGTGTGTTACTCGATGCATTGTACATTAAATGTAAGCAAACAGTCGTAAAACAATTTTTTCGTTTAGTGTAGGTTCCATTCCTGGACACGCATCGTTTTCTAGTATTTGTTTTGTGCAATGAAATTTTTGACCGATTGGAATAAGACTTTCACAGCTAGACAGCCCCAGTGGTTACCCCGTTAGCCCCGAAAGAGTGAAACGTTTTGCATGCTTGCAAACACCACAAACGGAAAGTTTCTTTGATTAGATAGAGTTACATAGGCAAAAATGAAGTTGGATAGGTGCAGTTTGTATAACATGCTGTTGTAGTGCAATGATTGCTGTGTTAAGCCCAAGAGACCCAGCCAATAAGCCGCTGCCCCCTTCACAATGGGTCAAAAGATCTGTTATTGTTGTGTACTGGTTACTTTTTTTAACCATAAAGCATGACATGAATCTTTAGAAATGCTCAATGTACAAGTTTGTATGTGTGTGGAAACATGTGTTTTTCTGTCTGCATCTAATGTAAAATAATGTGGGAAATACATCTAATTTTCAAATTGGGTAATGGGGTTTTTGGAATGTCCATGTACAATCAGCCACCCTTCTAGTTTCTGTTTAATTCTGCTGATTGTTTAACAGCGTTATATTTCTCGCTTTGATATCTTTGCCTTATTATTTAGAAACTTCAACCAACACTACAAGAAACGATCATTGCTTGTAGGATTACCAGGCGAGATACAAGTCAACGTGTCCACAGGAACTGCTCAATGTAAGTAAAACTATAATTTGGTGTCTTCGTTCAATTAAGGCGCGTCTTCGTTCAAAGCTATACACAAAACAAATTTAAACCTACTAAATGGGTATTGTGTACGTCAAAATAACTACATACGCCAATAGGTTGCAATAGTGAATTGTATAGGTTTCTCTGCGCTTAAGTTCTGTGAACAATTTCCTGTTGCTGCTCCGAATAGCGACCCCGGTGTTGGTTTTTACTTTTGCATGTTGCACTTTACTATTTTGCATGTCACGTTTGTTCTGTTGTTTATTCGGTTGTCAGCATCGGTCGAAGTGTTCACATCAAAAGATTAGAGAAACGCTTAACCAAAATTCAATAAATTGAAAACATAAAATTGAAGTAAACTTAGATAGCGAACCAAGGCAAAAATATACAGCAAAATTGCAGAAATCGTTCTATGGTATTAATTTAAAACTCATTTACTATGAATAAATTATCCCGCACCAAATATTAGGCTTAACTGTTTGAACTTGAATGTTGTTGTCAGTTTCGTTGCAGATGCAGCAGCAAAAGAAGTGAAGCAATCTGATACGATGTATCGCACACCTAATGTAAGCAAACAACTGTAAAGGATTTTTCGTTAACTACGGTCCCCTTTCTGAAGAGGAAACATTGTTTTCACTCAGGTTTTCTTTTACCCTGCAGCTTGGTTATGCATTTTGTGTATGAAATGTTCATAGAGATAAATTTACATGTTTCTGTCTCTGGTATGTTTTTGTTTCAGGAACATTGATCAAGTTTGGTTATGACAGGAGACCTCTTTCTTCGCATGGACGATGTTCAATGTAGTTGTCGAAATATCAAACGTATTGGATCATCTTGCAAAATTGAACATGCGGCAGAAAAAGCAGTGGAGGAATTAGGTCGATTTGCATCCATGCAATTAAAAACATCTCGTACCAAATGTAAGTAAACAAACGTCCAGGCATGGTCATGTGCTTGTTTAACATGTTTTTGTTTTAAACTGACTAGTAAAAATGAACAGAAGAGACAACGTGCACTTTGTCTACAAGTTTTTACCATGTTTTTTTAAATTGTTTTGTAGAAGAAGTGTTGCTGTGGCGAAATCTTCCGTCATTTTCAAAGGTAAGTTGAAGTTAGCGTAAATAACAGAAAATCCTATTTTTGTTGACATTTCTGCACTTTCTTTTAGAACGTTGGACAAGCACGACTCCGCCAGAGATCATTGCTGCTTGTAGAACTGCTGGCATCGCATGCTCGACAAGTAATTAACTGTAGTCAAGCACATTAAGTTTGATTCACAAATATATTAGCAACAATTTTAAAACAAAAATCTGGTTGCTGAAGCCTAACCAGGGTGCACACTGTTTAGCCTTTAGCATATCTGTGGGATAAAGTATGCACTGTGTATGGAGATAAATTTACATGTTTCTGTCTCTGGTATGTTTTTGTTTCAGGAACATTGATCAAGTTTTGATATGACAGGAGACCTCTTTCCTCCTATGGAAAGTGTGCGTTTCAAACCTCCGATCACCTGGAGAAAATTGAACATGCGACAAAAAGGCAATCGAGGAATTCGGTTGATATTTGTCTATGTGATTAGAAGAATCACGTGTCAAATGTAAGTGTGAACAAACGTCCAGGCATGGTAATGTGTTTTTATCATTTCGTTTTTTGCTTTAAAACTAGCTAGTAAAAATTACCCGAAGAGACAACATGTACTTTGTCTGCAAATTGTTACATTTTTTTTTAAATTGTTTTGTAGAAGAAGTGAAGTTATGGCGAAATCTGAAACCGAATTAACCGGCACTTTTAGAGGTAAGTTGAAGTTAGCGTAAATAACAGAAAATCTTATTTTTTGTTGATATTTCTGTACATTCTTTCAGAACATTGGACAAGCACGACTCCGCCTGAGATCATTGCTGCTTGTAGGACTGCTGACACCGCATGCTCAACAGGTAATTAACTGTAGTCGAGCACATTAAGTTTAATTTCAAAATATCAGCAAAAATTTGAAAAACACAATCTAATTACGTAAGGGTAACCAGGGTGCACACTGTTTAGCCTTTTGCATAATTTTGCGATATGGTTTGCAATGTTCATGGAAATAAATTTACATGTGTCTGTCTCTGGTATGTTTTTGTTTCAGAAACATTGATCAAGTTTGGATTTAACATGAGACCTCTTTCTTCGTATGGAAGATGTTCGTTTCAAACCTCCGATCACCTGAAAAAAATTAAAGCTGCGGTAGAAAACGCAGTGGAGAAATTAGGTTGATTTGCATCCATATGATAAGAAGCATCACGTGCCAAATGTAAGTGTAAACAAACGTCCAGTCATGGTCATGTTCTTTTTGTAACTTCGTTTTATAAAGCCTAACTAAAGCTCCGGTAACTATGAGACGCAATTAATGAAATGTAGGGGAATACATCTCCTTTTTAAACTGCGTGATAGTGTGTATAGAATGTGTATGTACGGTAAACCAACCTTCAGTTGTGTGTTTAAATTCTGCTAATTGTTTTTACAGGCAAGTATTACTGCGACGAAGAAATATACAAAAATGACTACGAATCAGTCCATCGGCATTTACACAGTTAAGATAACAGCAATTTCTTTCTATATAACTTATTAAACGTGATTTGAATTTCTGTTTATAAACGAAATAAACTTAATACAGAGGTGATACAGAGTGCACGCTGACCGCCTCTTGTACGCCAATTGCAATAACTGGCTAGTGAAAATTCAGAAGAGACAACTACACTGTTTTGTCTTCAAATTTTTAACATGTTTTTTAATTGTTTTGTAGAAGAAGTGTTGTTATGGCGAAAACTACAACAGAAGTAACCGGCATTTTCAAAGGTAAGTTGAAGTTAGCGTAAATAACAGAAAATCATATTTTATGTTCACATTGCTGCACTTTCTTTCAGAACGTTGGACAAGCACGACTCCGCCAGAGATCATTGCTACTTGTAGGACTGCTGGCATCGCATGCTCGACAGGTAATTAACTGTGGTCGAGCAGATTAAGTTCGATTTACAAATATTAGCAACAATTTTTGAAACAAAGCTGTGGTTGCTGAAGCCTAACCAGGGTGCACACTGTTTAGCCTTTATCATAATTTTGAGATATGGCTTGCAATGTGCATAGAGATAAGTTTACATGTTTCCGTTACTGCTATGTTTTTGTTTCAGGAACATTGATCAGGTTTGGATTTGACAGGAGACATTCTTTCTTCGTATGGAAGGTGTTCGTTTCAAACCTCTGATCACCTGGCAAAAATTCAAGCTGCGGCAGCAATAACATTGGAGGAATTCGGTTGATATTTATCCATTTGATTAGAAGCATCACGTGCCAAATGTAGGTGTAAACAAATGTTCCGGCATGGTCATGTCCTTTTATAACTTCGTTTTTTCTTTAAAACTGGCAGGAGAGACAACTTGCACCTTGTCTTAAAATTTTTATCATGTTTTTTTTATTTGTTTTGTAAAAAGTGTTGCTATGGCGAAATCTTAAACAGAAGTAGTCATTTTCAGATGCATACTTTTTGTTGATATTTCTACACTTTCTTCCAAAACGTTGGACAAGCACGACTCCGCCGGAGATCATTGCTGCTTATAAGACTGCTGGTATCGCATGCTCAACAGGTAATTAATTGTAGTCAAGAACATTATAGAATGTCTATGTGCGGTAAACCAACCTTCTAATTGTGTGTTTAAATTATGCTTATTGTTTTTTGTAGGCAAGTATTACTGCGACGAAGAAATCAGTCCACCGGCATTTGCACAGTTAAGTTAACAGCAATTTCTTGTAACTTGTATGCAACGAAATAAACTGAATATCGAGGTGGTACAGAGTGCATGCTGGCCGCCCCTTGTTTGTCATCTAAACACATTTTTCAATAACTATGCGTCAATAACAGCGTTATATTTTTCGCTTCATTATTTCTGCCTTATTTTTTTAGAACTTTCGACGAGCACTGGTCACAGGAGACGATCACTGCTTGTAGGACTACCAAGGTTTAAACCGGACAACTGGTTGAAACGATTCGATGCTCTACATGAATTCACAACAGTGTCAACGTCTCAAACTGCTGAATGTAAGTTAATTTACAATTATTAAAGATCTTACCGCCAAAGTATTTGAAAACAAATAATTATTTGTTACGTTAAAATATCTATGTTCCCTTGAGTGTTCGGTTGTCAGCATCGGTCAAATTCTCCACATCAAAATATTATCGAATCGCCTGTTGTTGTGGCGAAAATTGAAACAGCTGTAACCGGCATTTTCAGAGGTACGTTGAAGTTAGCGTAAATAACAGAAAATCATATTTTTGTTGACATTTCTGCACTTTCTTTCAGAACGTTGGACAAGCACGACTCCGCCTGAGATCATTGCTGCTTGTAGGACTGCTGACATCGCATGCTCGACAGGTAATTAACTGTAGTTAAGCACATTAAGTTTGATTTACAAATATTAGCAACAACTTTTGAAACAAAACTCTGATTGCTAAAGCCTAACCGGGGTGCACACTGTTTAGCCTTTAGCATAATTTTACGATATGGTTTGCAATGTTCATGTAGATAAATTTACATGTTTCTGTCTCTATTACTTTTTTGTTTCAGGAACATTGATCAAGTTTGGATTTGACAGGAGACCTCCATCTTCGCATGGAGGATGTTCGTTTTAAACCTCCGATCATCTGGCAAAAATTTAAGAAGCGGCAGCAAAAGTAGTGGAGGAATTAGGTTGATATTTGTCCATGTGTTTAGAAGCATCACGTGCCAAATGTAAGTTAACAATTGCTGAAGCTAACCAAGGTGCACACTGTTTAGTGTTTAATATAATTTTGCGAAATGGTTTGCAATGTACATAGAGATAAATATACATGTTTCTGTGTATGGTACTTTTTTGTTTCAGGAACATTGATCATGTTTGGATTTGACAGGAGACCTCTTTCTTCGTATGGAAGATGTTCGTTTCAAACCTCCGATCACCTGGAAAAAATTCAAGCTGCGGTAGAAAACGCAGTGGAGAAATTAGGTCGATTTGCATCCATATGATAAGAAGCATCACGTGCCAAATGTAAGTGTAAACAAACGTCCAGACATGTTCTTTTTGTAACTTCGTTTTATAAAGCCTAACTAAAGCTCCGGTAACTATGAGACCCAGTTAAAAAAATGTAAGGGAATACATCTCCTTTTCAAACTGCGTGATAGTGTGTATAGAATGTCTATGTGCGGTAAACCAACCTTCAGTTGTGTGTTTAAATTCTGCTAATTGTTTTTACAGGCAAGTATTACTGCGACGAAGAAATATACAAAAATGACTACGAATCAGTCCACTGGCATTTACACAGTTAAGTTAACGGCAATTTCTTTCTATGTAACTTATTAAATGTGATTTGAATTTTTGTCTATAAACGAAATAAACTTAATACAGAGGTGGTACGGAGTGCACGCTGGCCGCCCCTGGTACGCCAATTGCAATAACTGGCTAGTAAAAATTCTGAAGGGACAACATGCACTGTTTTGTCTTCGAATATTCAACATGTTTTTTCGTTGTTTTGTAGACAAAGTGTTGTTGTGGGGAAAATTGAAACAGCTGTAACCGGCATTTTCAGAGGTATGTTGAAGTTAGCGTAAATAAAAGCGATTTATATTTTTTGGTGACTTTGTGCACTTTCTTTCAGAACGTTGGACAAGCACGACTCCGCCGGAGATCATTGCTGCTTGTAGGACTGCTGGGATCGCATGCTCAACAGGTAATTAACTGTAGTCAAACACATTGAGTTTGATTTACAAATAATAGCAACAATTTTTGAAATAAATGTCTGATTGCTGAAGCCTAATCAGGGTGCACACTGTTTAGCCTTTAGCATAATTTTGCGATATGGTTTGCAATGTACATAGAGATAAATTTACATGTTTCTGTCTCTGGTATGTTTTTGTTTCAGGAACATTGATCAGGTTTGGATTTGACAGGAGTCCTCTTTCTTCGTATGGAAGATGTTCAATGTATTTTTCGTAATTTCAAACGTATTGGTTCATCTTGCAAGAATCAAACATGCGGCAAAAAGCAGTGGAGGAATTAGGTCGATATGCATCCATGTGATCAGAAGCATCATTTGCCAAATGTAAGTGTAAACAAACGTTCAGGCATTGTCATGTGCTTTTATAACTTTGTTTTGTATTAAACTGGCTAGTAAAAATTACCATAAGTGACAACATACACGTTGTTTTTGAAATTTTTACCACGTTTTTTGAATTGTTTTTTAGAAAAAAAGGTTGTTATTGCGAAAACTGAAACAGGATTAAGTGGCATTTTCAATGTTAAGTTGAAGTTAGCGTAAATAGCATAAAATCACATGTTTTGTTGCCATTTCTTCTGTTTCTTTCAGTACGTTAGACGAGCACGACTCCACCGGGGATCATTGCTGCTTGTAGGACTGCTGGCATCGCATGCTCAACAGGTAATTAACTGTAGTCAAGCACATTCAGTTTGATTTACAAATATTAGAAACAATTTTTAAAACAAAAATCTGGTTGCTAAAGCCTAACCAGGGTGCACACTGTTTAGCCTTTAGCATAATTTTACGATATGATTTGCAATGTTCATAGAGATAAGTTTTCGTGTTTCTGTCTCTGTTATGTTTTTGTTTCAGGAACATTGATCAAGTTTGGATTTGATAGGAGACCTCGCAAAAATTGAACATACGGCGGAAAAAGCAGCGGAGGAATTAGGTTGATATGCATCCATGTGATTAGAAGCATCACGTGCCAAATGTAAGTGTAAACAAACGTTTAGACATGGTCATGTGCTTT
Source organism: Phallusia fumigata (assembly GCA_008931825.1). Taxonomy (NCBI): domain Eukaryota; kingdom Metazoa; phylum Chordata; class Ascidiacea; order Phlebobranchia; family Ascidiidae; genus Phallusia; species Phallusia fumigata. Next base: position 34,164 of record QXVZ01027685.1, read on the forward strand.
TTGTTGACATTTCTGCACTTTCTTCCAGTGCGTTGGACAAGCACGACTCCGCCGGAGATCATTGCTGCTTATAAGACTGCTGGCATCGCATGCTCAACAAGTAATTAACTGTAGTAAAGAACATTATAGAATGTCTATGTGCGGTAAACCAACCTTCTAATTGTGTGTTTAAATTATGCTTAATGTTTTTTGTAGGCAAGAATTACTGCGACGAAGAAATCGGTCCACCGGCATTTGCACAGTTAAGTTAAAAGCAATTTCTTGTAACTTGTATGCAACGAAATAAACTGAATACAGAGGTGGTAGAGAGTGCATGCTGGCCGCCCCTTGTTTGTCATCTAAACACATTTTTCAATAACTATGCGTCAATAACAGCGTTATATTTTTCGCTTCATTATTTCTGCCTTATTTTTTTAGAACTTTCGGCGAGCACTGGCCACAGGAGACGATCACTGCTTGTAGGACTACCAAGGTTTAAACCGGCAACTGGTTGAAACGATTCGATGCTCTACATGAATTCACAACGGTGTCAACGTCTCAAACTGCTGAATGTAAGTTAATTTACAATTATTAAAGATCTTACCGCCAAAGTATTTGAAAACAAATAATTATTTGTTACGTTAAAATATCTATGTACGCAGTCACATTCGAACCCTTGAGTGTTCGGTTGTCAGCATCGGTCAAATTGTCCACATCAAAATATTATCGAATCGCCTGTTGTTGTGACGAAAATTGAAACAGCTGTAACCGGCATTTTCGGAGGTACGTTGAAGTTAGCGTAAATAACAGAAAATCATATTTTTGTTGACATTTTTGCACTTTTTTCAGGACCTTGGACAAGCACGACTCCGCCGGAGATCATTGCTGCTTGTAGGACTGCTGGCATCGCATGCTCAACAGGTAATTAACTGTAGTCAAGCACATTAAGTTAAATTTAGAAATATTAGCAACAATTTTTGAAACAAAATCTGATTGCTAAAGCCTAACCGGGGTGCACACTGTTTAGCCTTTAGCATAATTTTACGATATGGTTTGCAATGTTCATGGAGATAAATTTACATGTTTCTGTCTCTAGTACTTTTTTGTTTCAGGAACTTTGATCAAGTTTGGATTTGACAGGAGACCTCTTTCTTCGTATGGAAGATGTTCGTTTCAAACCTCCCATCACTTGGCAAAAATTGAAGCAGCCGCAGCAAAAGCAGTGGAAGAATTCGGTTGATATACATCCATGTGATTGGAAGCATCACGTGTCAAATGTAAGTGTGAACAAACGTTCAGGCATGGTCATGTGCTTTTATGACTTTGACTTTCTTTCAGAACGTTGGACAAGCACGTCTCCGCCGGAGATCATTACTGCTTGTAGGACTGCTTGGATCGCATGCTCAACAGGTAATTAACTGTAGTTAAGCACATTAATTTTAATTTACGAATATTAGCAACAATTTTTAAAACAAGCCTCTAGCATAATTTTGCAATAAGGTTTGCTATGTTTGCAGAGATAAATTTACCTTTTTCTGTGTCTGGTATGTTTTTGTTTCAGGAACATTGATCAAGTTTGGATTTGACAGGAGACCTCTTTCTTCGTATGACAGATGTTCGTTTCAAATCTCCGATTACTTGGCACAAATAGAAGCTGCGGCAGCAAAAGTAGTGGAAGAATTAGGTTGATATGCATCCATGTGATTAGAAGCATCACGTGCCAAATGTAAGTTAACAATTGCTGAAGCTAACCAAGGCGCACACTGTTTAGTGTATATCATAATTTTGCGATATGGTTTGCAAATGTACATAGTGATAAGTTTACATGTTTCTGTCTCTAGTACGTTTTTGTTTCAGGAACATTGATCAAGTTTGGATTTTGGACAGAGGACGCATGGAAG
>QXVZ01027689.1:7894-21057 GCA_008931825.1 Phallusia fumigata
GTTTAAGAAAACGATTTTGACATGTATACGATAAATCCAATGCATTGAAATGAAACAAAATCAGCCATTGGATAACGTTTTCACTTTCTCTCGTATTTTCCTTTTTTCCTTTTCTCTTCACACTTCAACAGTGTTACGAAAATGTATAACTTGCTCTCTGCTGTGCGGCGGCAAACAAATAAAGTGCTTTCTATATCACTATGTCATGATGATGTAATATTAATCAGCAAAAAACGAGGTTGCGGCAAGTTCCTTTATGTGTGCCTAAAGTCGTTGTGAAATATACCAAAGTTCTTACAAAGACATTTTAAATACACACCTTCAAACAAAATCTCCGTTTTACTTAAACCCAAAACACAGATATCTAGCGCCAACTTGCGGGACTGATCAAATAAATACTCACTTTGTCAGCGACTTGCATGTCACTTTACCTTTTCGCCAATTAATATATTCAGAAAAACGAAATGATCACTTTATATACACTTTCGACTATTTAGCGCCGCAATAATTAATCGTTAATACATCAAAGCGTTGCTTACCTTTGGGTAATACATAGCACACATAAAACGTCAGAATTCAAGTTGCTATGGTCAAAGAAGTTGTCTCTTTGTCCATTCACATGCACCAGCAACGCTATTAAATGCGGCTGTTGCTAGTGAACAGAGGGAACCTCGCTTCAGACGTCCCTTGCCTTTGGCGCAAAAGCGTCGCGATTACATTGATTGCCTGAAGCTGGAGTGATGGCCAAGTTGGTGTTATTTATGGCTCGGGCTCTCTTGCAAAAACTTAATTCTGCGCAATGCTCTGAAAAAACTGAAGGCTGCATATAACTGACACAAACAAATTTACACGGAAAATGTGAAATAATGGAAATAACAGGCACTTTTTACAGACAATATGATTGTTAGGCTTAAGACGGCCTCAAACTTTTTTCACACAAAATAACTTGAGTGCCAAAAATGGTGGAAAATTTACAGAGTTGACCAACAACAAGCAGAAAGTAAATACCTAAAAAACAGAATGCTGCAATGAAAGTGTTTTTTGTTGTGATCTAAATTACATTGGTGTAATCGTATCTGACATGAATTACTCCCACCGCTTGTACACTGAAAACCACTTCAGGTCATAATCCATGATTTCCATGTAGTAGATCGATGTTTTACACACAGTATAGGATAACGGTCTGTGTTCAAAGGGGTGGGGTAATTGCACATGTCAGCAAAACGGTAGCAATGTTTCTGCAAGACTGATAAACATCAGCTAAAAAAATTTTTCTAGTTGGTGTATATTTGGTTGTTACGATGTTTATAAAATGGCAAGAATGATAAACAACTTATGTACTTCAAACAAGTTTAAAGGTTTTAAATTATGTAATATAAATTAAGAATTTAATTTGATAACAATTTTTTGTTGGTTTACCATAAACTCATTTTCGGAAAAAAAGTCAGGGGGGTTTGTTAATGTTGAATAAGTACATTGTAGTCAGGCCGATTCAGGTGGTACCCGAACGCATAATGGTTTTTATTGTTAAATTGTTATAAACGCTACTTTGTAAAAGGTTGGATCGCCACAAAACAGATTTCAAAAACGAAAATTGCGTTCAGAATGTACAGGGGTGTGGTTCAGTTGCTAATAGAGTAAGGATTATTTTGGTCTCTGTACCAATACTTGATGAAAAACTGTCTGGGATACTGGCATCCCTGTCAAAGTGAGATATATCGGTTTTATGTTTTCAAAAAGTGAAAAACAACTATCTATCACTAATAATGTCATGAGTTATCGCCAAAACATTTGATGCATAAAGTATGCCGCCTTTAGAAACTATTTTGGGTCGTTATATTTTTGATCAAGAATTTCTGTACTTTTGGTCATATGATAAGAGTAGAATAGCTACGTTTAAAGTAAAGGCATTGATTTTAACTGACAGACATGCCAGAAGTTTTTGCGGCAAATTGCAGAAGTTTTATTACGTAACTGGTCTCACGAGATCGAAAACACGAAAACGTGCTTCGAGACACGCAAAGCGGCTGAGTTTTCTTCAGGAATCGGAACCGCATTCTAAAAATAGTTGGGTAGTGAGGATATGTGTATTAATGCAGATATACAGCACCGGTATTTCGTAATGACGGTGGTCGCTCGTATTCTGACAGGAAACTATAAATGTTTTGCCCTTTTATGTGCGCCGGAATTTTGTATAAATACCATTATATCAACAACATTTGTTATTAAAACTAGTCGTTACAGTCGGGTGATGATTACATTCCGATTTTTAGTGTGTGTACCACTTCTGACATGAGGAAAGCTAAATTCTGCAGCACTAGAAAGTTGTTTTGCATTTGTTTTTTTGCTGAGTTAGTTTAGAAACTGAAGGTTCTTTTTGGCTGTTTGCTTTCACGCTTCTCGTGTTTTTGGAATGCCATCATTGGTATCAAACTTTTGCGGGAATTGTAACTTACTTAAGGGACGCTTGCTGCTAATTCGCGGTATCAGGTTCATTGGCCATTTTTTATACGTCATCTGTATAACGTAACATACGTATTCTCTTGTTGCAAGTTAGTAATTAAAACGTAAAAACAAGAAAAAGTAAGTGATAAAAAAGACAAATTGAAACTTGGATATCTGCATAAGTTTCACATGTTTCATTTTTTCTCTGTTCAGGTTTAACTTTACTGGCATAACATAAAAAGTTCTTATTTCGTAAAAATATCATTACTTCAACAACATTTGTTATGAAAGCCAGTTGACACAGCCGGATGATTTCACGTCGCAATTTTGTTGACATTAGGGAAAGATTAACTCTGCAGAAGTAGAGAGCTTAAAATAAAATACAGTTTGCAGTTGTTTTTTCAAGAAGTTACTCTGAGTTTAGAAACTGAAAGTTATTTTTCGTTACAAAGTTTCTACGCTTCTTTTAGCTTTACAATACCATCACTAGCATCAAACTTTTGTGGGATTTGTGTTTCGCGCATGGGACGCTTGCTGCTTACTTACCAGGTTTATTTTTGTACGTCTGCTCATATGTGCAACGCAAAGTATGTATTTGAGATTCTTAATTGGTTGAAGTTGCAGGTGAGCAAATAACACGTAGAAACAAGAAAAAGTACGTGATAAAATGATAAATTGAAACTCGGATATCTGCATATGTTTCAATACGTTTTACACGGTGTACGTTTTACTTTACTGGTAAAACATATAACTTTTTTGTTTCGTAAGCCGCACTTAAAAACCAGCCAGTGGTTTTCTGATTTTATCAAATTTGCACCCAAAAATGTTGAACTGAACTTTAATTTACCCTATAAGATCTGTTACAGGCGTGGTTTGGGCATTTCTTCGCGTGTTGCATGGTACAAATTACATACACACACATTACATAACGTGATGCAACGTTACATAGCAAAGACGTTCATACAAAGCAAGAGTTTTTACGTCAGTGATTCACTTTTCCATGTAGGGGTTGCCTGTACAGGAAGCTCATGTTTCCAGCAATTGGAATTGCGTAGGAAGCGTCCATACGCTTTCAGTTTACGAACAATCGTAGCTGTCGGAAACAGTTGTACGTCATTGCGTCAATTGCTTCCCGTGCGTCAGTGGGGGGGACGGGGGGTGGCGGGCCAGTGACATTGCAAGTAAGTGAGAAATAAGAGTTTGTTTGTAGCAGAGCTTGTCGTGAGGTCACGAAAGATTTTTCGAGAGCGCCAGTATAAAGCAGTGCGTTTCATGCGGCTTGTCAGGCAGCTTTAGGGGATAGGGATACGAAGAGGTTATAGGTTGTCCTATGCTTTGTACAAAAAACCAAGGGCTTAGTTTGGCGTAAGTCTAACAACACTCTATTTTCCACACAATATGCTTGCGCAATGTTTAAAATTTCCTAACTTGTTAAAGTACGACAATAAATTCAATTTGAATAAAAGAGCAGCAAACTACAAAAAATACTCTTGCTTTCAGATATACATATAAAGCTTTTGTTGCTTAATTCAGTGCACATTTGAACGCTGCACAATGATGGAGTTTGGGAAGTTTCTGTTGGCCGCCATCTTGCTTTATTTGACGTTAGAAGTCAGCTGCCAACACAGTAAGTTTGTAAAGTGATTTTAGTTTTTTTAATATAAGAAGAGAAAACTTACATTAAAAATGTGTGCATACTGCAAGTCAAACTGTACCAGTTGCCAAATCGAGGGGTATCTCTGTTTATGTAGTCAATGGCTTTTTTAAATCTAAAAGTCGTGCTTAACATTCTGCAACGAAATGTGCGAGGTCACCATGAACAAAACTGACCGCTGACGAGATGAAAACAATAAGTTATATCGGGACAAAATTAGAGGATTACGTCAGCAAACCAAAACATCAACAAATTGCCCAAAAATTTTGTGAATGAAAACCGTGGGAGATTCGAAAACGTGTGTCGCTGGTCACGCATAATGACGACAATTTTGTTGTTGTTGAGTAAAGTCAGGATACGCCGCCAATTTCTTGATTCGTGATTGGTCAGGCCGGTTGACGCGGTGCCAGGGAAGAAGTATTTCTGCCGCCTGATGCCGGGGAGGGCGGAACCTTGCAAAAGTCACGTGATGATTTTTTGGCATTAAGTCAAACGTGTGGCTGAAGCTGGGGTAGAATTTGGCCGCTCAAAAGCACAACTGTAATAAACCATCAGATTAAATTGTTTTTTTGGAATGCCCTTTAAACGTAATACCCGTGTTTAAGGCCATGATGTGGAGACGCATTGTCGTCATTTTGACAAAATACTAGTGGATTACATGCACATTATTACTCAAGAAATTTTCTCAAAATAGTGAAACATTTATTTTGACAAAATACTAGTGGATTACATGCACATTTTTACTCAAGAAATTTTCTCAAAATAGTGAAACATTTAAAATATTTGTGTCTGACCAAAAATAACATATTCTCTTTAGTTTTCATCCACTTTGGCTTCATTCACTACCAATCGCATGTTTCTTTATAAAACTCCATTTTGTGCTGCAAAAACATGACTATAGCATTCATTGCATTACAGGGCATATATTTTTGGAATTGGACATTCCACTAAGAGCTGGAGATGAAATTGTGTTTGAGGGCGTTTTAGAACGTCGTCCGTCTACTATTCGCTTTCTAAGTTCATCTACAATTTGCTCGTCTGAAATCCCAAGAAGCAATACCAAAGTGCCCAGATGTCAACCCCTCATAATAAAGTTCAGACCAAGAGCGAAAAAGGTAAGAAACCCAAAAAGCAGAACACTTTTCACTTCTGCACCTTTCAGTGTTTAAATTATGTTAAACAAACCAGGAAAGACCATCGAACTAACAGCTGTGTGGTTTGTGGAAATTCTGGAAAGTCTGTTGTAACAGCAAGGACAAAAATCAGCACATTTTACCTGCTTGATATTTTAGTATGGACGGCACTTGTTTAGGTCAAATAAAGCAAGGAAAAAGATAGTGCTGTGTAACACACAGATCTAAACATCAATTTTAAATGGGACAATCATGAAAACTGGCTGCTTTTATTGTTTACTAATTTGCTCTTTTCGTTGCAGCTTGAGTTTTCATTCAAAGGAGCCGATAGCAATTACGTAGACTTTCCGCTCGGTGAATACAGACACAAGGACGTGCGAGCCACAAACCCATTCCGCATGGTTGTAGAAGGTGAGAAATAAAAAAGATTTTATGCTACAATGTAAACTTTATCTGGTGTGTGTGCTACAAGAACGAATATCCCAGTCATAGATGTTCGTTTTCATCTTGGTAAATTATCCAAAGTGTGATGGACGCCGAATGAGCGTTTTCAGTATCATCCTGAAGACAAATGGTAAAACGTGCCCACCTCCGTTAGTTACAAGTCACTTCCTCCACACCTGATCATTTTAACGTCCATTTCAATAAATTTCTACATCCTAATACTTCAAAACATGTCAATGTCAATCTTAGAGCAAGTAAAACCACTTGTGAAAATTCACCGAACAAGCCAAGCACGTCTGACAAAAATCATCAACACAATATTTTAACACAGTGCTGGAAAGGAAGTACCGAATCTTTTTTAATGGAGACGAAATCATAACACTCCCCGACCGAGTTGGTCACTACGAAGTAAATGCTGTCAGATCATATGGANTTTAACGTCCATTTCAATTAATTTCTACATCCTAATACTTCAAAACATGTCAATGTCAATCTTAGCAAGTAAAACGAGTAAACCACTTGTGAAAATTCACCGAACAAGCCAAGCACGTCTGACAAAAATCATCAACACAATATTTTAACACAGTGCTGGAAAGGAAGTACCGAATCTTTTTTAATGGAGAAGAAATCATAACACTCCCCGACCGAGTTGGTCACTACGAAGTAAATGCTGTCAGATCATATGGAGGGAACTTTTCCGAGTATTACATCGCCTACAACAACCAGGGCATGGATGAAAGCGGTAAAACGAAGCGCCGTGGTTCGAAAACCGCTTAGGAAAAAACCTCTCGCTCGCAAAATCTTTATTTTCTTTGAAAATTTTGTGTAATTTTTTCTCTCACTTGTTTGTATACTGTGCTCAACGTCGGTAGCTCTGTTCGACAATAAATTTCCGTCACTGTATTTTGATGAAGTTTCTCAAATTTTTCTTCGACCTACCGTAGCTGTTAGACGGCGTTTTAGAGACAGAACACTTATAGACATACACACACAAATTATTAAAACCGTTCCTTAGAAAAAAAGGTCACTAGGTTTTAGATGCGCCTGATTTGTATGTAGCTTTTATTAAAACCACATCTGTTTTGAATCCACAGAGATTTGCGGCACCCGACCGGCCCTTAGCACCCACACAGCAAGAATAGTTGGAGGCACAAACGCAAAGAGAGGGGAGTTCCCCTGGCAAGTATGTAAAGCTTTGTTCAGTTTTGTTCAGCGTTTAGTCGGGGAACTAGGGGATAGCGTTCGTAACCGAAGCAAACAAGCTTATAGGTTCGAAAAATTTTGTGATCACAATGCAAGCAACGTCCCACGGACTTGCGAGTCAAGCATAACTTAGCAGTTAAGTTTTCATCTAAGTTACTCTTTCAGTCAGTTTTTTCCTAGACTTGTATTCATTTTCGACGTTGGCCAAGTAATACAGAGTTAAAAAGTTTGAAACCACTCGTCTACTTTAAAAGAAATGCTAAACTTATCATGAAGTTTCTCCCGTTCGTTCATAAGATTCCTCCCCGGTTGAGTTGAGTTGAGTTGAGTTTAAGACCACTGCCATACGGGTTAACTCAATAAAACCAATCGTAGACTTATACTGTGAAAAACTGTCCATAAACAAACCGCAACATCTAGTCCAAGAAAGATTGTGTTTCTAAAAACACTGTTGGCGGGCTCAGGCAGCCCTTCGGCGCAGGACTCAGACAGCATGGACAAGTTACCAGCATTACTGTGGAGGAAGTATCATCAGCTCGTGTTGGATCCTGACTGCTGCTCACTGCATGGGAAGAGTGTAAGTTACGCTTCAGTGAGCGCCCGTGACCTTGGCGCCAAAGTTTCAGCTGGTCAGATTTTGGAATGACTGAAACCGAATTTGTCATCTTAATTTATGGCGCATTGTGCGTGTTGTTTTCGGATTAACTACTGTAATTATTAATTTAAATCTGAAGGTGTTAAGTAGGCATAGTTAATCTTGCAAGCTTTTGTAATTTTTTTCTACATACTTGCTGTATTTGTCCACAGTGTTAAATAATCATGAACACATCAAATTAGCTTTTATATGTTTTTTGCAATTTTCGTGTAACTAACAATTCGAATGCATACTTAGCATGTAATAAAACAATTTTATTCTTATAACCTGTGGCTGAAAATTAGCTTCAACAAATCTTTTTCCTTAATGGCCTGTCCATGAATGTATAAAACTATGTGGTAAATGTCTAATCCAAATACACCCAACAGGTTAGGAGTAAAGGATAAGTACGTGTTTCGTGTTGGTGATTATTACAACAAGGACGATGAAGAAAATGCAGCTTACAGCGCTCTGGAGGAACAAAGAGTGAGTTTGGAATTGTTTTTACTGAATTTCGAAAATTCTACTTGAACATACATCAGAAGAGCATCAAAATAAATCTGTTTGACATTGTTTTACAAACATTACTAGCAGCGTTTAAATTTTCCAAGGGCCCATCACAGTAATTCTGTTTTGTAGGTTTTTGTTTGTGCATCAATAAATACAACTTTCATAATAAGCGTCTCTATTAAATTCTTATCGCTGGTGCGTCGAAAGTCTCACCAATTTTTCCAAAGGCGTCGCATCGAAAAATGTTTGAGAAACATTGCCTTATGCAGACATACAAAAGCTAAAACAAAGCCTTTTGCCGTTTCTTCAGGACTTCGACATCGCCGAGGTGATAATTCACGAGGCTTACACTTCAGAACCAACACCACGTAACGATGTTGCTCTCGTTCGACTCGCATCACCTGGAAACTCCGACACTTGTATTATTTACAGGTACACAACAAATAAACAAATATTTTCCTGGTGTTTAAATTTAAAAAGTTTAGTCGTGTTTGTCCTACTGACAATTTTTTAGTTCTTTCTTCTCTCCTTATGCTGGGCTTTTCCGCAAACTTAGTTTCGCAAACTTTATTGTATGGGCAAGTTGCTGACGTGAAAATACCCATAAATTGTGAGCTGCAGACAGTGCACACAGTTTCGACCTGTAAGGTCTAATAAGTGCAGCTGGTGACAAGACATTGGCCGTTCCGGCTAGTGTAGCCAAATTACGGCACTCCAGTTTGTTGTAAGTAACAGGCTGAAAAGCCATGCCTCACACCATCTGTTCGATGCCACAACGGGGCATAAACTACAAACTGGTTCCGGCTAATGTCCTGTCACCAGCTGCACTGATGAGACCTTAAAGGTCGGAACAGTGTGCACTGTCTGCAGCTCACAAATCATTATTGGCTCTTTGCTGTTACACCCATAAACTGTGTTATCTTTTTTTGAAAAAGATAGTCCCAGCTTTAATGTTACCTAGATACGATTTCAGACTTAAGTTAACACCAACCGGAAAACCTCATCAGCATTTGTATGAAAAAAATTCAGTAAATTTTTTTTTAACACTTCGCCAAAATGGTTATTCATTATCAAGCTACTCTTCAAATCCGTGTATTTCCATGTTTTCTGTATTGCTGCTCACAGCAATAGTTTGCTATCGCCACCTAACGGTTTGTTTTTACATTTTGTTCAGCCGCATCGTGAGGCCAGTGTGTCTTCCCGGCCCGACGCAACAGTTTCCTCCATCGACGCCTTGCATTATCACTGGTTGGGGAGCGCTCAACTGGACTGACCGTAAGAAAATATACATCAGACAATTTTTATAAGTTTTTTAATCCTCTGAAACATGTCAATTTGCAATCTGAATGACATTCAGAATGTGGCTTGTCTGTTTTTGGCCAAGTTATGACAAAACTTTATCCTTTCTACCCTACCTTTAATACTGGCGAATGAGTTTCGCCTTCAAATGATTTTAGTACTAACACACTTATTCGGACCAATTAGCAATTAAATGTAAAATACATAACAACACTAGCGGAGATGACGAGTGAACAACCACAAATTACAAGTCAACCTAATATCTTATTTTTTGCACCAGGGCCCTCGGAATTTCCCGGGATTCTACAGAAGGCAAACGTGAACATCATCGACACGAATATTTGCAGGAATAACTACCGGAGAAACGGAGAGGACCAAGTTGCCCAGAAAACTGTCTGTGCCGCGGTAAGATGCTTACTTGCTAAAAACAACTTTGGTTACTTAGGGCTTAGAGTTAGGCAAAGCAGTTTTTCACACCCTGATAAACTCACGCAAAGACGACATTCATTAAAGTCATGTCGGTTGACTGTTTGGTAGAAGCCAATCACAGTCTTTTGGATCCTCCCATTCAACTGCTTACGAAGTAATAACGTTACGCTCGCATACAAAATCCAGCGCATTTCTCTGATGGTAAAAAGAATCAAATTATTTAAATCACACCTTTAAACCATCAAGATATTTGCAATTGGGAATCAGTTTGGCTTTTAGTTACCCCAGCTACTTTTTTATGATCCAATTTTTAAGCATTATAATTTTTCCGAATCCACAGGGTCCCGGAACGGATTCGTGTCAGGGTGACAGCGGGGGCCCCCTGGTCTGCATGGACAATTCCGACACGAAGGGAACCCACTTCGTTCTTTGGGGCGTGACGAGCTGGGGAGACGGATGTGCCAAGAAAAACAAACCTGGAATTTACACAAAAGTCATTGACTTTCTTGATTGGATCAACTTCCACATGAACACACCCAGCACATCTGCTGCGTAACAATAAGTTTAACAGACATACTGGTTTTATCAGTAGTTAATTATATACATCGTGGAACAGTTGTGTGTTGAACAGAGTAAGTTTAAGGTTAAGACTTGTTCATACATGTTTATCCCTGAAACCTAGTTTGAAAGAGAATTGTAAGTTGTTGTTTTGTCCTTTGTCTTTTGTTTGGCTTAATTTGTGTGTGCGAATATATTTCTATTTTGGATGTTACAAAGTGTGTTAAAAATTGATTTTATTTGTGGTAAATTACATGGGAAAAGTTTGCGATTTTTTTTATGAAAGGAAGGGTTGTAGGGGCAACAGTACCGAGCGCCGTCTAGCGGCAAGCAAATCAGACCAACCGACCACAAAAGCCCAGTTAAGAGTCGCCAGGGTGACTTTTTACCAACTCACTTTTTACCAAAATTTATATTTTTCTTAATGTGCAAAACGTATTGTTTCTTTTACGTTGGTAAAACGTAGACTGTTTTGTGTAAAAATTTACAATATTTTTGCCTTCATGGCCCAGTGCCGACGGGTCAGATTGCGTTTTAAGCTGAACTGACAACGTAGCAAACGTTTTTATTATTTTGTAAAAACATTTTGACGATTACACTTTGTAAATTTTGGTGTAATTTTTGCTTCAACATTTTTGTAATAATTGTGTTCAGGTGTTGTGACTATTTGCAGTCTGTTATGAAAACCAATACAAAATTTTAATTTGTTCTGTGCACGTTGTTGTTGTTGTTGTAGCTTTCAGACTGGCCATGGCGAACGTTTAAGGCAAAAATTCTTACGAAGGTCCGACGAAGGTCCTCTGAATAACGCTGACGTCATTTTTTCTTATGATTAGTGGCAAAAACAGAACGTTTCGGCAATAACTCATGCCATCATAATAAGACTTGCTCCAGACAGGCAAGTATTTGTGCGTATAATCTATAAAGCATGTGACTTTCAAATTATTTGGGCCAGCATATTTATGATATAACAGTTAATAAAACCGATTCTTGTTTAGCGTTCAAGATCAGTCCGGAATTTTGTAAATTAAGATAGACATTAGAAGGTTGTATCATTAATTCATTTCATTCTGTAATGCAACAATACACATAATATGCAATAATTTGCTTCAATTTCGCTGTTTACAGATTAGTAGCGAAAGAATTATCATAATTCCGCAGGTTGGTTTTGTTTCAGTTCGTTACCGTTTCGTTTCGAAACTATTTTATTGCAATTGTTGCCATTTTGTATGTTATTAATGTGTAACTTATTTGGGTTCGACAAAAGGTTTGAAAAGATTGTAAAGATTCGGCGCTTTAAAAAGGGCAGGAACCACTGGTTCAACGAAAAGTTTTCAAAACTTACACAAGTCTTGTGGCTGGCTGGTATTTCCATTTACAGAATTAACCCTCGAATTAGATCCCTCCAAACCACTTTGCTTACCACAAACATCCAAACATAAGTGCCGAATAGTATTTAAATCAGACACGGTAATTTTGGGTTTTTCGGTGACCTCACAATCCCACGTACAGCCGACAAATCACATTTACCTCAGTTTGTCAAAAACAGTTGGGCACGTTACGTAAGAGACGCGCAATAAAGTAATAAAACATTGACAGACAGCAGCCCAGAGGTTGCAAACTGAGTTATTGTGAACCGTAACCTGCCCAGTCATCTAAAAATTGACTGCCACGATATGTCACCAAGCATTGACAACAACTAGGGCTTAGTGAGCAAACAAAGAGCACAAATTCGTAAATCTTGACTCTGAACGTTTTTGTGGAAAATCATCATATTTAAATCAGCTTCCTGGCGAGCAATTAGTTTCAAATAAAGGTCGTTAGAAAACCTATTTGTTGCATGCTAATTTGTAAATGTAAACAGGTTATCCGTACAAAAGTTTATTCGTCGAGGCAAACGCTTATGTAAGCTGTAGCCTCTAACGAGGGCTCCTTAGAAAAGAACCAAATTGTGGGGATAAACATTAAAATTTAATGAAGAATTAAAGCTGAAGCAAGTGTAGGATCGACTAGCAAACTACCAACTACGAATAGTTGAAAAAGTGCACAAGTATTTGCCTTTCACGTTTAGAGTACATGTTTGTGTTGCTTTTAAGTTAGAAAGTTGTCTTGAGGTTTCGAATTCGACTATGAGTTAGCAGGCAGTTAGCACTAATGAGCGAGTAGACAGCGTTTTTTACAGAACTGTTAGAATAGCTCAATTAGAAACATAACTACCAGAGACCAACTTGTATGTAGTGAATACATTGTAATTCGAACGCTTTGACATTCGCTGTTGTCACCATCAGTGCATGAGAATAACTGTGCTGTGTTTCATCACTATTCGTTGCCCTGCAGGCAAAAGTGCAAGTGCAAACAGTGCGACAGTGCACTAAAGCTGTTCCCAGCGATAGCAGTTATTTTAGTCGTTTTGTACAAAACACTAAAGCTTAGTTTGTAATTGTATTCTGCTATACTTCTTGAGAGCAGATAAACATGACTGTTTTTTCACCTGTAGAGAGATAAGGGCAAATAACTGATAGGGGCACATATTTATTATGATTGTGCAAATTTTCTCAGCTCTCTCCAAAAGCCTGTTTGTATTTCTGCTTTACGAAATGCCAATTTGGAAATTGGCAGAGCAAAGTATGCGAGATTTAGGCGGGCAACCAAACTAAAACATGTTTTCACTGCAAATAGCACCCCATACCAACTTTAAACGACAAATAAAGATGTAGGGAATGTACAAGTAGCGGCACTTTCATTTCGGCAACATTCAAAACGAACAAATTTCAAAATCCCAGTGATATCTCGTTGTTTTACTAGCCTACGTACTCGGGCACGACCAGCTTAGAATCCTTGTGGTCACATGACA
>QXVZ01027690.1:0-73837 GCA_008931825.1 Phallusia fumigata
CAAGGTTTTACAACAGCATGCCGAAAGTCTTAATAACAACTGTCAAGAAAAGTCAATTTTCGGAATAGTAATCTAAAAGGATCGGTTTTGCTGCACCTCTCAACAAGAATATATTTGCCCAGGTTAACATCAAAAATTTAACAGTTGCCAGCTAACATGCTAACGTAAAATCAAATTATCAAACGCTCACCGTAAAATGTAATCATTAGGGGTCTGGTGTTTAAATATTTAATAAATATTTAATATTTATTTAATATTTAATTCTTCCTCCTTTTTAACCGCTAGCACGTTACGATGTTTATTAACATTGCCACTTTCCGGCATTTTGCACTGTTATTTTTGATTTGTATTTCATTGGGCCTGTTTGAAAATACGAAATCGCTTTCAGGCGAACTTTGTGCAGTCGGGCGAAAAATTTCCAAGACTGTTGGTCCTGCTGACGGTTTATCGAAATCCGCTTTCAGCATGCAAACAAGCTAATGTTATCAGTGTATAACAATCGTTTGGTTTTCCAGCCAGATTTGTCAGAAAGCATTTCAAACGTGATCAACGACATAACAATAAATCGGAGGTGCACTGAAAAAGGAAACGAGTCTTTGAGAGAATATGTAACTCATATAGTTCAAGGGTAAGAGTTTTTAGTATCCATCTTTCAAGTTTCTGACCGAAACAAACATTCATTACCCGTTATTTCTTTTAGGTTTCGAAAACATGGGTTGTTGTACATATTACTGGTTGTTGCACCCTGGGTCAGACATTTTCCGCCATTTAGGCAGTTATTTAAAAATATGACTTCGGAAAACAAAAAATACAACGGTATGCACTTTGATAACCATTTTGCATTAGTTNGGTTGGAAGCTTGCCGTTCGTTGAGCAATTCTCGGAAAGAACCTTCACAAAATGGTCAAAACTGTACGGCCCAGTCATGTATGTTAGATTGGGTTCTCATTCCACAGTAATACTAAATAGCTTGGAGAGCATGGAACAGGTAGGCTATTCTATGCACTTACTATTTCCTCCGATCTTTAACGGCTTAACTTGTTATACCTCAAAAGGCATTCGTCAAACAAGGTCACCAATTCAATGGAAGGTTTAAAACGTTTCTGTCCGAGTTTGCCTCAGAGGAAGGAAATGGGATTTTCTTTATAGATGATTTAAAAGATTGGAAAACCCAACGGAGGTTTGGGTCTCGAGCTTTGGCCGGGTTAGTTGCCGTACAGCTTCGCATTACAACTTTAAGAACATGCGGTTGATTAACATCATATGTTTAGATCTGCCTTGCAGGGAAGAAGCCTCGAAAGTCGAATTTTGGATGAAGCAGAACAATTGTGTGAGCTAATTAAGTCCAAAAATGGGAAACCGTTTGTACTTGAGGTATTTATTGCAACTCGGAGTACTCAAGGTTTTACAACAGCATGCCGAAAGTCTTAATAACAACTGTCAAGAAAAGTCAATTTTCGGAATAGTAATCTAAAAGGATCGGTTTTGCTGCACCTCTCAACAAGAATATATTTGCCCAGGTTAACATCAAAAATTTAACAGTTGCCAGCTAACATGCTAACGTAAAATCAAATTATCAAACGCTCACCGTAAAATGTAATCATTAGGGGTCTGGTGTTTAAATATTTAATAAATATTTAATATTTATTTAATATTTAATTCTTCCTCCTTTTTAACCGCTAGCACGTTACGATGTTTATTAACATTGCCACTTTCCGGCATTTTGCACTGTTATTTTTGATTTGTATTTCATTGGGCCTGTTTGAAAATACGAAATCGCTTTCAGGCGAACTTTGTGCAGTCGGGCGAAAAATTTCCAAGACTGTTGGTCCTGCTGACGGTTTATCGAAATCCGCTTTCAGCATGCAAACAAGCTAATGTTATCAGTGTATAACAATCGTTTGGTTTTCCAGCCAGATTTGTCAGAAAGCATTTCAAACGTGATCAACGACATAACAATAAATCGGAGGTGCACTGAAAAAGGAAACGAGTCTTTGAGAGAATATGTAACTCATATAGTTCAAGGGTAAGAGTTTTTAGTATCCATCTTTCAAGTTTCTGACCGAAACAAACATTCATTACCCGTTATTTCTTTTAGGTTTCGAAAACATGGGTTGTTGTACATATTACTGGTTGTTGCACCCTGGGTCAGACATTTTCCGCCATTTAGGCAGTTATTTAAAAATATGACTTCGGAAAACAAAAAATACAACGGTATGCACTTTGATAACCATTTTGCATTAGTTAATTTCGGAAAACCGAATGATTGCGGTTATGTGGTGGATGTCCTGGGCTTCGATGCTTTACTAAAATAGTGTGTTCTACTATAGTAAAAGAAATAAAATATACCGTTGACCATCTCTTTGTTTGTTGTAGATATGTTCAACTCGTATATTGATCAACAAGAAAAGAGAATGGACGCAAAAAACCTAAGCGGATTTATGGAAACCTTTTTAGCAGAAATTCCGAAAAAAACCTACACTGTAAATATTTTTTGTATTGTTTCTTTGAACATTTACACGCATTTATCGACACAATTAAATTAAAAATATGCATGATACACACACGATTCTGAGAACAAACCGTGGTAAGCTTTCAACATTAACATCTCACAACATCAACGTTTACTGTTTTAGACTTTAATAATGTCACTTTTTGTTTTCAAAGAAAACGCAACTCCGCATATACGTGAAAGATCTGCTTTCCGGAGGCACAGAGACTAGCACGACCAGCATTAGATGGGTTTTGCTTTACCTGATTAAAAATCCAAACATCCAGAAAAAAGTTCACGAAGAAATCGACCAAGTCATCGGTATGTGGAAATTAGCCTCAGTATTTTATTCAATAATAAAATGCTTAAAACCTGCTCTGTTAGGAGGAGACGGACAAATCAAACACGATTCATGTCTTCCGTATTTGAAGGCAGTAATACAGGAGGGCTATCGCATTAGAACAGCCGTCCCACTTACGATTCCCCGACGCACCTACCAAGACGTTGAGTTCATGGGGTATACAATTCCGAAGAACACCCAGGTAAAATTAGATGTGAATTTTTGCTATATTTTGTCAGCAGGAATTTTGAAAATGTTCTTATATAGGTTTTGGGAAACATTTGGGCAGTTCATAACAATCCAGAGTATTGGCCAAATGCGGACGAATTTATACCTGAAAGACATCTTGATGTGAACGGAAATTTTGTCAAGTCGGACAGGGTAATCCCCTTTTCAATTGGACCAAGAAACTGTCTGGGTGAAAATTTGGCGAGAATGGAAGTTTTTCTGTTTCTCGTCAGCTTCATGCAAAAGTTTGAAGTTCTTCCTAATCCCGAGGACCCTGTTCCACCCTTGCAAGGTTCACCTGGACCGGTCCATTCCGCCAAACATTACCCGATGATTATGCGAGAGCGCTGAAACGGCTGCACCCAATCAAATAAGTCCCTAACGCAAATATATAACGCACTGCAATGCAACGTCTTTACTTTTAACAAAAGCAAAAATTTGTTTAAATTGATTGCCGTAACAATGCAATGTCTGTGTTTTTATATGTGTTTTTGCTGTGTAAATTTATCGTTAATTCTGTGTGTGTTTTTGTAATTGGAAATCTTATGTTTTCGTTTTCAGGTGATATATGATGCAAAATAATAATTGAGCAAATAGGTGATGAAGCTGTAATTATGATGCGGATGTGTATGAAGATTTGGACAAATCCCATAGAGGTACCCAAATTATAATTGCAAAATCGTGAGGCAGAGCTACGGCATACCTGTACAGATATAAATGAGAACAATTTCAGAAGCAACTTCTAGTTTTAGAAGAAGTTGGAAAAAGAGAGTTTTTTTCAAACAAAAAAATCTGACCGCAAGCAAAACTGGTGGGAAGGGAAAGCGCAGTTCGTCGATTTACATAGTTTCGACACAGTTGTATGTTTTTGGACTGATTCGTATTTTATGACAGATTTGGCGTAAATCAGCCACGTTGGAAAACATATTACGTCATAAAACCTGCTCAGTCATTATGATAAGTAGCCTGTTGTTTACTGACCGGACCAGTGTAGAATAGCGTGGTGCAACCTAGTTTGCCGCGGAGCAATTTAGATCGGGTTAATTGTCCAAAGTGCCTGTCTAGCTAACGCAAATATGAGAAATATTTTTTGGTTTTGGGAGCAACAATAACTAAAGCTGCGAAAAAGCAAGCTAAAAGACTGCGTAGAGTAAAACGCAACCAAAATCTAATTCTGTACGGAACAAAAACAAACTTGTTTGGGCCATTTTTCGAAAATTTTTATTCAACAAAAATTGTTGTTTTTTTGCGAAGTATACTAAAAACCGAAAAGTTTTATTAAATGCACGTTTACTTTTTATTGGAAACAAAATGCGGTCATCCGAGGCAGTGTAGGCAAACACAGGGAAAACATAACCTACTTGTAACAAATTAACAAAAAATTATTCGTTTTTGTACAAAATTCTGACGCAAAGCTGGTAAAAGCCGTTTTAATTGCACTGGAATGTGTACCAAATATATGGCAACAAAAACAATTGTTTTATCGTTCTTTCATAATCAAATGGTAATGCGGAGACGAACATACAGGGCCGGAAGTTCCCTTTATTGATGGATTTGGATTATCAGGATACGGCAATACTTCAAACTTTTGCACCATACACACAAAAAAGAGGAAAATTTCCATTCTGGCCAAGTTTCCCCCGAGGCAGTTCCGCGGACCAATTGAGAATGGAATTACATATCAGAATTTACAAAATTTCCATCATTATCAAGATGTCTTTCAGGAATGAACTCCGTTGGGTTTGGCCACAATTTTGGATCGTTGTGCACATGCCACAAGTTGCTCAAAACCTGTGTGGAAAAAATTTAAATCTGACTTATCTTGCAAATTCATGTTTTCACCATGTGTCAGTAAGCAGATACAAAGTAGTTTAGAGGTAAAACTTGTAGTTCTTACTTGTGTGTTTTTTGGAATATGATACCCAAGAAGCGTCGTGTCTTTTGTAGTTCGCCTTGGAACGCCAAGCGGCACAACAGATTGTATACGATTTGTTTCCTGTACTATAGCCCTCACATACATATGTAAATCTAAAAAAGTACCAATGAGTTTAATGTAGAGCGCACATTGAATATCTTTTAGGTCGACCTAAAATATTATGTCAAAATTTCGAATCCGTATCGTTTTTAGTTTTTGCGCAATCGCAATGTGCGCCAGTTTCACTCTGGTCCCTCACATAAGGAACATTCGCATCAAGTCGCACAACACCTTCGCGACCTGAGACCAGCACGTGTTAAAACGCAACAATAGACTTCTAAATACTGTGATTGACATTATTTTAAAGGACGTTAAAAAAGCAAAGAACACTAATACACATGTAAATTTAAGGCAATATTTACAAGGATTTCATTAATGTTTGCATCACACGATACACAGTTTTTCAACAATTTGACGTGTCTATAGAAACTAACAAAGATACTAAATCCGTCAACAGACCTGTGTTGTGTAAAACACCTTTATGATACCTTTCCGTGTGGGGCGTAATCTCATTAAATTTAACCGTAAAATATCTTTCCATTTGTTACAAGTTGTCAGGTCTAATTCTCATGCGACGATACCTACAACCACCGGACGTTTACTGTGCGTATCAAATCTTTTGTTTGCGAATGGCCGCTTCACACCCTCGTTTCTTTTGTTTTATTCCATAATGTGCCAGTTTTATCGCGTCGCCCGTTACTCGCTGCAGCCACCATTGTTGTTACTGCTGGGAAATGGTCAAGCAGATTTCACGCGTTGACCCCAGTCATTGTTACCCAAACGGTATAAGTCGCCCTCTGTTTTCTAAAACACTTCATTTGAGTACAAACTCGCGCTGGTAGAAGTTTACACGTAAAGGAATTCAGTTTATATGTAGTTTTAAATGGTAGCTCGGTGTAGTGGAGTAATTTATAATCGTTCACTACGTATGTAAGTAATCGTGTTTTGTGTATTTCGATTCTATTTGAATGAGACAATAAAGGTGTAGGAAAAGGTCCATTGCTGATCAGAGTACGAGTGCGTTGCTGTTAAGGAACTTCCAATAGTCAGACCCATCTTTTGCGTACCCGTGAAAACGGAACATGACAGCTACTATACCTAGTCTAAATATAAAGAGGAAAAACAATCAAAGTTTACTTTTTAAGATCTAAATTACCAGCACTCAATGCCGAAAGTGCTTAACGCACCTGTACAGCAACCGCCCAGCAGGTTGTAGTTTAAGAGCTGTTTATCAAAGGTAAACACTCAACCGGGGAAATCATTTAACCGTGCGAACCGGTGCCGGTTGCGTTGATCTTACCAGAGTGAAACTGGCGCACATTGCGATTACGCGAAAACTACAAACGATACGGTTTCGAAATTTTGACATAATATTTTAGGTTATTCAGACATTGCAGCGCACAAACTTTTTTTGAAAAAAATATTTTTTTAATAATTAATACGCATATTTCAAATTAATATTCATCGATATGAACATCATGGCTTCATTTGTACTCCATCAAACTTTCACAGAATGTTCTCTAAAACACAAGCTTTAAAATAAGCCTAAACACGACGTCCTAGCAAACCGGGAACATATCGTAATATTCATAACAATTATGACATATTCACTCAAAAGTATTCAATGTGCGTTGGCCCTTAAACTCATCACAGCGCTTCCAAATTTACACATGTTATACTCTGCGGGTATATCTTTAAAATGAGCCATAGCAGAAGGTTCTACTATAACGCTAGCAGTACCAACTACGCAATCGAAAATTCATAACCGATATTAAAAATCGACCTAAAATATATTTAATGTGCGCTGACCCTTAAACTCATTTGTACTTTATTAGATGTACATATGTTACACTCTATGTGCGTATCTTCAAAATGAGCCATCGCTAAAGCTTCCACCAAAACGGGAACAGCACTAGCCACGCTTTTCTCCCTGATTAGACAGTCGAGTATTAAACTTTCAGGTTGTCATAAAATATATTGTTGGTATTCCAAAATTTGAATTCTATTTACTTTACAAAGTAATAAATTTAAAAAACCTAATGAAGACATAAATATTTAACCCACCACAAATAAGTTACTTTGCCTCATCATAGCGTTTTTCAAATCACAAAACCGTTTGTTTTTCAAACCATGTTACGTGTTAAAAACAAACGTTTGGGTTTAAATGATGGCTGGTTTAAAATGCTATGTGTATACATAACACGGTTATGTGTTGTTACGGTTGATGTAATCTGTTGTTAATGCATTTTTTGTTCATAAAGAAGCTTCTGTTGTTAGGTTACAAACACACAGTGATCTGACGTAACATAAAAAGTATTTGAAGAAAATAATGGAAGCAAATTTTCGCGCAATACGTGCTTTATAGGACAAACAACAAAATTTCTGGTGTAAATCACGGAAGCCTATACCAATGACTTGATTTCTTCGTGAACCTTTTTCTGGATGTCGGGATTCTTGATTCCAGTTGGGTAAAAAAAAACCACGTTTCACTATAATATCCCCTTTTATGATGAACGACACGATTCACAGCATATCAAGCATTATAAACGTAATTCTAATTTAACAACGATGCAACGGCCACGGTCACGGCCAATTAAATGAAGCATTTTCCAAGCAATTAACATTTAAATCAACAGTTTACGCAGCACTTCGCATGGTTCTGATTATGTTAAATTTGGAAAAAATAGCACTAATATACATGCATCTGGTTAGGAATAGATCACTTGCTTGCGCTTTATATGTGAAGCCGTTGTTGTTTTGCCGTTTTTGTTTTTTTGTTTCTTACTTGTTCTATTTTTTATTTTTTTATTTTGACATCACGGTACATTACTGTGAAACTTTCAGTTATTGTAATACTCATCACCTTTTCGTGTTTTTAGTTTGAACACCTTCCCTTCGGCCCCAGGAAACTATCCGACAGGGTTTCTTTCGGTGGTTTCATTTCCTATCGAACCCCACTCTCTTTCCCAGAACCACATAACGCCTTGAAATGACGGTGTAGATGTAATGAGTTCTACCTTGATCCACCAGTTGTGCGCTCCAAATATTTTCACTCCTCACAAAAATCTCAAAGTTGTGCATCTAGTTTCGGCTTGGTGATTGTTTTTGGTCGCTATAATTTCTTTACCGCGAAATAAACTTAACTCAACTCGACTCAAACCAACCATCATTTAAATCCAAACGTTCGTTTTTAACGCGGAACGTGGTTTAAAAAACAAACGTATTTTTTGTGATTCGAAAAACGCTATCATTGAATCAGGCGAAACAACTTTATTTGCGATGGGATAAATTTTATGTTTCATTAGCTTTTATTCAATTGAATTTTTTTTATCACACAAATCACACTGTGCCAACATAGACACAAGTACTATATAAGACTGTACAACGTCATCTTTGAGGATTTGTAAAGCAAATAGAACTGGATTCAAGTTCTGGATTACAAAAATTATTTTTTTATATATCCTGAAATACTCCATTCAGTACATCTCATAGAAAGTTCAGTACATCGTACAGAATGACAATGGTGTTTTATCAGAGAGCAAAGATCAATTTCACGCGGTCACGGGTTAGGACGGTTGAATGATTTCCCCGGTTGAGTGTTTACCTTCGATCAACAGCTCTTACAGTGCAACCTGCTGGGCGGTCGCTGTACAGTTACGTTGAGCACTCTCGGCGTTGAGTGCTGGAATTTGATCTTAAACGGTAAACTTTGTTTGTTTTGCTGTTTATATTTAGACTTAGAGGTATAGCACTAGAAAAAGAACAAATAGATAAATACCCTGACAACTTGCAGCAAATGGAAAGGTGTTTTGCAGTTAAATTTGCTGAGATTTGCAAACAAGAAAGTTAAAACGAATATACTAGAAAACAAGAAAGTGAAAAGCGCTGTACATTAGTTCAGATAAACCAAAGAAAAAATTCATTTGTTTCCAACTAAATAAAATCTTACCACAGTACTTGCAGAAAACTAACTTACTGCCTCGTCCAACGTTGAAAATGGGCTTCGTAGACACAATAGTATCACAAATTGGTTTGAAGTATGTGTGCTTGGCTTTGCTGTTCATTTGGCTGATTCGATTGTGGTTGAAAGAACGGTATTCAAATTTGCCACCGGGTCCATTTAACTTTCCGGTTGTCGGTTGTTTACCGTTTCTTGACCAACACCCGGAAAGAATTTTCTCGAAATGGGCGGAAAAGTACGGCCCAGTGATCTACATGAAGCTCGGTCCACACAGAACGGTTGTTCTCAACAGTTATGAAGCTATCGAACAGGTTGTAACTATTTCTGTTTTTTAACAAACTTGTAGCGATGAG
Organism: Phallusia fumigata; assembly: GCA_008931825.1. Classification (NCBI taxonomy): domain Eukaryota; kingdom Metazoa; phylum Chordata; class Ascidiacea; order Phlebobranchia; family Ascidiidae; genus Phallusia; species Phallusia fumigata. Next base: position 9,349 of record QXVZ01027690.1, read on the forward strand.
CGTGCATTTGTTGTATTATTTATGTATTTATGTGTAATTGTAAGTTGGAGAATTCGCATTTTTACGGCTCACACAAGCATGACGTATTGCGACAAACTTTCTAAAACATTCAACAATTATACACCTAGATCAACCCAGTCATAAACACGTCTTCCTAGTCTGTTCCTTGGGGCATGTCAAATATCACGTGACTGCAAGTCGTCATCAAACAAAACACATAAATATTATTTACATGAAAGAATTTTTACTGTACCCAATAAACGTATTGTACAACGTTATCAGTTGTAGCTATACCATAAATAACATGGGGATTCAGAAAAAGAACACGCAACCCACACTAAAGCAACTTCAAAATTCGACAAACACTTTTCCTGTACTTCAAAATCCAAGCAACAAAGAGAAAAACTGGTGGCTTTAGAGGCCATTAGGGTGTACTTTTAGTTTTGCCTTTGCTTCATAGGCATTCGTGCAGCAAAATGTAATATTCAATGGTCGTTTTCGGACGTTCTTTACCAACTTCGCCTGTGGTGGAGACCATGGAATTATGTTTCTTAACAACCAAGAGAATTGGAAAGTACAAAGACGATTCGGATTGCGAGGGTTGGCAGGGTAATGCAAGAGAGCTGTTTTGTCGTTGTTTTGACCGACTTTCACTTTTTAATATCTGATTCGTGCATGTTTGTTAAGAGCTAACCTGCAAGGCAAAAGTTTGGAAGCAAGAATTCAGGAAGAAGTAGAACTTCTCTGCGATGACATACGATCTAAAAATGGCAAACCATTTGTACTTGAAGTATGTATCATAATCACTCAACATTTAAAAGTTTAATTTCTATGATATATTCCCCTAATTTTACTTCGGAAATCAAACCGTAATACGCACTTTACATAGAGTCTATATTAACGCAGGAGGAATTGACACACAGCGTCTCAAACGTAATCAATGGAATCACTATACAACAAAGATGTAACGACAAGGGCAACGAACCATTAATGGCATACGTCGACAATGTGATACAAGGGTAAATATATCGCAAACGGTGTTGAGGGTTAAGATTTTATGACCATTTTCCAAAACTGGCAGGTTTCGAAGAGACGGATTTGTTTACATGCTTTTAACAGTGGCACCCTGGAGCAGATTTTTTCCAAGTGTACGAAACTCATTTAAAAATATGCAAGAAGGAATTATATCAGGGAACGGTAGGTCACCTAGTATAGTGTTGCACACATGTCCTTAATAAAATGTAGGAAACTATTACCCATCTTTATGTAGCTCTGTTCGACAATCTCATTGACCAGCGGGAGAATGAACTAGACCCCAAACGACCAAATGGTTTTGTTGACAGTTTTCTAATCGAGCACAAGAAAAATTCTCCTTCATTTGAGAAGGTTAGTCACAAATGCACTGGGGGGCCAAGGGGTTTATGAAGTTAAAATCAGACATTCTTTAGAAAGAACAGTTGATAATTTTCCTCAAGGACATGCTTGCTGCAGGAACCGAGACTAGTTCGAGTACTTTACGTTGGATCCTCATTTATTTGATCAAACAACCCAAAGTGCAAAGAAAAGCACATGATGAGATTGACCGGGTTATCGGTAATTATGCTACCAATTAGGTTGCAATGCGAAATTTGGATAAAACATATCTGCAAACAGAATTATAACATTTGTAAGGGTTTACGTATCGTTCAGCCACTAATAGCTGATTTTTGCAACCAAAATGTTACAAAACAAAAAAATGGCACATTAGTATTTTACGTTTAATTTAATTTTGAATCTTTATGCGCGCAGTTAAATAAAAGAAATAAAAAAATTTTCAGATTTAAGTACTGGCTACAGCCAACTAGTGACAACAGGGACCAAAAGATTTTATCAATATTTGACTAAAGCTCACTATGGAAGGGTACTATGATCATGTTTTCACAATACATATCTTTTGACGGATTTAGTATCGTTGTTAGTTTCGATGGACCCGTCAAGTTGTTGAAAAACCGTTTATCTCATGATACAAAAACCAATGAAACTTTCATAAATATTGCCTTAATTTTACATGTGTATTATTATCCAACGTCCCTAATAGTTGTGTCAATCACAACATATAGAAGTCTATTGTTGCATTTTAACACATGCCGGTCCCAGGTCGCGAAGGTGTTGTGCGACTTGATGCGGATGTTCCTTATGTGAGGGCTATAATACAGGAAACATATCGTATACAATCTGTTGTGCCGCTTGGCGTTCCACGGCGAACCACAAAAGACACGACGCTCCTTGGGTACCATATTCCAAAAAACACACAAGTAAGAACTTTAAGTTTTACCTCTAAACTACTTTGTATCTGCTTACTGACACAGGGTAAGAACTTCAATTTGCAAGATATGTCAGATTTAAACCTTTTCCACACAGGTTTTGAGCAACTTGTGGCATGTGCACAACGATCCAAAATTGTGGCCAAACCCAACGGAGTTCATTCCTGAAAGACATCTTGATAATGATGGAAATTTTATGAAATCTGATTATGTAATTCCATTCTCAATTGGTCCGCGGAACTGCCTCGGGGAAAACTTGGCCAGAATGGAAATTTTCCTCTTTTTTGTGTGCATGATGCAAAAATTTGAAGTGTTGCCGAATCCTGAAAATCCCAATCCATCAATAGAGGGAACTTCCGGACCAGTATATTCGTCTCCGCATTACCATTTGATTATGAAAGAACGATAAAATAATTGTGTTTGTTGACGTGAAAGATTATGAAAGAACGATAATTCTCGAACCCATAGAAGTGCAACTAAAGCGACTTTTATGAGCTTTGCGACAGAATGTTGTAATAAAACGATTTATTTTTTATCAATTTGTTACAAGTAAGTTTCCCTCCCAGTGTTTGCCTACACTGCTTTGGAAGACCGCATTTTGTTTGCAAAAAAATGTGAACATGCATTTAAAAAAACTTTCCAGTTCCTTATTATACTTTGTAAATAGTAAAATTTGTCTAAAATTTGCTCCAAAAAGTTTGATTTGTGTTTTTGCACAGATTTAGATATTGATTGCGTTTTGCCCTACGCAGTCTTTTAGCTTGCTTTTTTGCACCTTTAGTTTTTGTTGCTCCCAAAAACAAACTTTATTTCTCAAATTTGCGTTAGCCAGCTCTACACTTCGGACAAATAACCCTTTCCCTCCACATATTTTTGCCTCGTCGTTCCGCGCCCCACGACTAAATTGTTTCGCGGCAAACTAAGTTGCACCACGCCATGTTATACTGGCCGGTCAGTAAACAACAGGCTACTTATCATAATGACAAAGCAGGTTTTATGACGTAATATGTTTTCCGCTAAGTCTGTCATATGATACGCGAATCAGTCCGGAAACACACAATTGCGTCGAAACTAAAAAATCGACGAGCTGCGCTCTCCCAACAGAAACTTTACCACCGGTTTTATTTGCAGTCAGACTTTGCACATTCAAACAACTTTCTTCTATAAGTGTATTTAAGGTTGTAAGCTTAGCTGGTTAGTAAACAAGTGGTCACTATTCATACCATCCGATGTTTCTTATAAAATCAAGCCGCGCTGACACAGATCATGTTTCTGGTATGCTCTTCTGCAAGCCAAAGGGTGGTGCAATTTACTGGTAACTGCAGTTTGGGGAATTAGTTGGTTGGTTGGTTTCGTCCTATACCATGACAGGTGAAAATGTAATAGATTTTTAGCAAAGCATATTGACTGTAATGGACAACAAGTATTAGATATAAATTTAACATGTCGCACATGCAAAATGCGCTTATACAGTAGTTGCAATACACTAAGGCAAAATGCAGCAATTCTGTCGCCCTTGAAATAGCCTAACAGTAGACGAAATGTTAAAATGAATTTGCAGATTGTTAAAGGTGGATCCAAGAAGTCTATTAAATGGGTGTTGTTTCCGCAATACTGTTGCAATTTCAGTCGGGACATATACTACTTGCTTTAGTATTCGTCTGGTTGTTTCGTTTGCTGCTGAAGCAGTTCGATCGAAGCTTACCACCGGGTCCGTTTAACTTTCCGGTTGTCGGTTGTTTACCGTTTCTTGACCAACACCCGGAAAGAATTTTCTCGAAATGGGCGAAAAAGTACGGGCCAGTGATCTACATGAAGCTCGGTCCACACAAAACAGTTGTTCTCAACAGTTATGAAGCCATCGAACAGGTTGTATTAATTTTAAACTGAAATATGTACAAGAGCAGGAATGAATATCTAATTTCACTTAACGACTATCTAATTTTTTGTTGTCAGGCGTTTGTTCAACAAAGTGGTAATTTTAACGGCCGTTTTCAAACGTTTTTCACCAAGTTTGCCTGTGGTGGGGACCATGGTATTCTGTTTCTCAACAATCAAGAAAACTGGAAAGTACAAAGACGTTTTGGAATACGTAGCCTGGCAGGGTATGTTATGAATACTAGAAAATTCAGAACTTAAAACCAAATGAACTTAGTGAGCCTATTTTGTTCTGTTGGTATTTGTTGCAAAAAAATTCACCAGGGTTGGTAACTTCAAGTCACTGCACAGTCACAATACAAGCACACCACAGTTACTCGATCATAATGTGTAATAAACAAAAATATTTTCGAATGTACCGCTTGCGCCATGCCTTTACTTCACAAAGGTTTTATTTCTAGAGCGGAGACGTCCATATTTCTTCGAATACAAAGCAAAACGTAGGACGTATAATAGCGTCTATTTGCAGCCCGTGTGGTGACCGAATGCTACCACCCTGTCAGGTAGCCTTAACATGTAATAAACAGTCGTCATCAATATCTCTTGCAAAGTCATTACCATTTTCACATAAACTGACACGATGCAGTACGTAATACGTCACACGTTACGGTTGACGGAGTGCCTGCGCGTGGTGACTTTAGTCTACCAACCCTTTTTAAAAATGTAGTTTACTTCAAATGTTTTTAACAAATACGTGACTATACTAAGCAATCTTTTTTGTGTCCCCGTACGCAGTGCGAACTTGCGAGGAAAGAGTTTGGAAGCGAGAATTCGAGAAGAGGTCGAACTGCTTTGTGACGAAATTCGAGCTAAAGATGGCAAACCGTTTGTGCTGGAAGTATGCTCATAACACAATTACGTATCTAACTCAAACATTAAGTTAAACTCAAAAACCCAACAGTCACAAATCAGATTCATACACTTTGCATTCAGTACCTATGTTTTAAAGGGGGACTTATCCCACAGCGTATCTAACGTTATCAATGGAATCACGATTCAGCAACGATGCAACGACAAAGGAAATGAGGCGTTAATGGCATACGTGGACCATGTTGTAACGAGGTATGGACTGCCTTTTTAAACAAAGATGCATTGTAAATATGTCAAAGGTTTAATTTTCTTTTACTTTCCATCACACATCCTTCGTTTTCGTGTCAACCATTTCTCAGGCTTTTTCTAGCCACAATAAGGCCCGCAAAAAAATTAAAAACAAAACATATTTTGTCAATATTGAGTGCCCTCCTAAGTACGATAATCTGTAACCCACACAAAATCCGCCCTTAAAACTATAGGCTTTCTGGGCCACTGTCCTTCAGAAACGTTGTTTAATGCATAATTATCTAAAGTTTTTTTTTTGATTGATTCACACATACATTACGAAAATAGTTAGATTCATGCTCTTGCAATATATCTAGCGTACGGACCAATGGTTTCACCTATATACTTTTAACGGTGGCACCATGGACCAGATATTTTCCAAGTGTAGGAAAACGTTTCAAAGACATGCAAACAGGTGTAAAAAAAGGAAACGGTAGGAAAAATGCTATATATTTGTGGTTTTCATATAACTAACTGATGTACGTTTGTTGCAGCTTTGTTTGATGAACTTATTGATCAACGAGAAAAGGAATTTGATCCCAAAAAGCCAAACGGTTTTATCGACAGTTTTCTGGTCGAACACACGAAGAAATCCCCCTCATTTGAAAAGGTTACTCTCGTTTTTAGCTACTGAGTTAATTGTGAAGAAATAGGTGTCAATAACAGCTCTGCAAACAAAATCAGAAGGAACAACTGAGAATTTTCCTCAAGGACTTATTTGCAGCAGGGACTGAAACCAGTTCAAGTACATTGCGATGGATGCTCGTTTACATGATAAAACAACCAAACGTGCAAAAGAAAGTTCACTGTGAGATCGACAAAGTTATCGGTGTGTATAAACTAGCCGTTTATGTCTAAACCCCAGTTTGGTAGGGAATTTTTAGCTTGGCGTGATTGTGATTTTAGGTCGCGAAGGTGTTGTGCGCCTTGGTGCGGATCTTCCGTATGTGAGGGCCATAATACAAGAAACATATCGCGTACAAACTCTTGTACCGCTTGGCATTCCGCGACGAACAACCAAGGATACCAGTCTAATGGGATACCACATTCCCAAAAACACACAAGTAAGTTGCAATGACAGTAAACTATTGCAAAATTACAACAAATAATCCCCAAAAAGGCAAGACTGTTTTAGCAGCTACAAAACAATTCACCTTTACCATACAGATTTTGGCCAACTTGTGGCATGTGCACAACAATTCAGTGCACTGGCCAAATCCAAAAGAGTTTATTCCAGAAAGACATCTTGATAATGATGGAAATTTTGTTAAATCTGATTACATAATTCCATTTTCGATTGGGCCACGGAACTGTCTTGGTGAAAACTTGGCCAGAATGGAAATATTCCTCTTTTTTGTGTGTATGATGCAAAAATTTAAAGTGTTGCCAAATCCTGATAATCCAAACCCATCAATGGAAGGAACTTTGGGCCCAGTATATTCATCTCCACATTACCATCTGATCATGAAAGAACGATAAAAAGACTGTTCATGTAATTCCTGCTCAAGGTGAAAAATCTAACATACAGTTTAGAAATTGAGTTTTAAAAATTGTTTTACCAAGGTTAAGGCCTAAAATTTTTCAGGTTTATTGTTAACAGTATGCCAGTCAGTGTCAAATACATAAGGTTTAAAAACAAGTTTTTAAAATCACCTCTAGTGTGTGCTTAAACTCTATGGCTATAATTTTCCATAAAATTTGAATGGGTGCAAATAAAAAATGTACATGCAATACATTAAACAGGTTTTCACATGTACAACAATGGTGTTTTATGATGGATGGAACAAAACCCTATTATAATCCTGCAGTACACAAAGGAGTATCAGCCATAAACTGTTACACTTACCACGAACACACAGAAACATGAGGGGCCACCAGTTTAAATAGTTCACTGTTAGAGTTGTGTCTTTTTGACATATCATAGGCTGTATCTCCCGACTTGTTTTTTATGTTCACATCAATACTCGGATGATTCAACAACAAGACAAGCACTTCGCGAGTTCTTCTTTCACCTAAAATTGAAATTGTTAAATTAATAGACTGAACTAAAATACAAAACACACACACACAGTAACACTAACTCGCTGCCGCATGAAGAGGGGTGGCATTTCCTTTTGATATAGCATTGACATCTGCACCATTATCCAACAACAACTGAGCCACATCCGCATTATTCCACTGAGCTTATTAAATATTTTAGTAAGAAAAGAAAATAGTAAACCCAAAATCAAACTAGATTGGTTGCTTCACCAATACTGCCATTCCACATACTACCCCTAAAATGACACTTCCCACAAATTTATTATTACAGCTTATGTTTTCAATACCTGTATCGAAATGAAAAATGCGGAACACTGCAAAGATTCAGTATCAACTTATGTGGCTTTACAAGTTGCTGAACCCAACCAAAACACCCATAGTGCATTTAATGGTAAAATTGTACCACCTATCAGAAAAAAAACTTTAGTACATTTACATTGAGAAAATACAGTAGGTTTTATTTTTTTGAATTTCTTGAGTAAAGCTTGTAAACAAACCACTGTTGGACAGAAAAAACAGCATTAAACTGTAACAGTAAACAGTATTTGCAAGGTTTTCTACAAATAATAGTAAGTTTGATTTACTTTACAAGCACAATGCAGTGGAGTCCACCCATCAATTGTTCGGGAGTGGACATTAGCTCCATACAAAAGTAACATCTGTACCACTTCAGCATACCCTTCAGAAGAAGCCCGGTGAAGGGCTGTGTATTCCTCAGCATCACTGAAACACAAAACAAAACACATTATAAGTTGGCCAACATGTATTTTATGAAATTTGTTTTGGTTAGCGTTAGGTAGAAGCTTAATGTAGCATTTGTGATGTTAATAATATGCCAAAGAATAACCAATTTCTGGGGGGATTGGTTGATGACTGTATTTAAAAGCAAAGAAAAGTAACAAAAACTAAACATAACCAAAATATTTGCTCAGTAACATTGATGAAAATCGGTACACACATATCTTACCAAAAGTTTACTATTGTCCAATCATTGCATAAAATTTCTTCCACCAACTGCGTATGCCCTTTGTAAGCTGCCCACAGTAACTTTTCCTGTACATTTTCGGGTTCATCCTCGTCTTCGCTTTCTGATGAGTGCTTGTCCTGTGTTTGCGTCAATACAACAAAAACAATTGCAAAACTACAAGGTATGCGTTCTGGCGAATTCTTACCAGGTCAAACATAGCACAGGGACAATTCAAATGATTTAAATCCAAAGAACTTTCCAGGTATAAAGCGAAGTCCACTGAAAACCCTTTGGTAAATCGAGTAATTGACTTTGGCAATCATTAAACAGTACAATACTGAATTACAACAGCTTGGTGACAGTAAAGAGCTTTGTAGGTAATAAATGCAGCGGTCATTTTCTTTGAAACATTGACCAGCTCGTAAGAGGGAAAATAGTTTGGTACCTATCTGTTTGTGGTCATTTTGAGTTTTGCGTCTACACTTTGTTAACAGTTTGCATAACTACTTAGCAAATAGATAACCCTTCCCGAGTTTTATAAAGTCGCAATGTCTAGGTGTCCATAAACATTAACTTTGGGGAATAAAAGTTGGTGTGCTATTAGGAATAGGATCGGTCTTGCTGCATACAGTCCCTGGCTCTAATTATACCCAGCTGTCAGTAATTACCAACACTGTTAACGACAACTGCAACAATACTGCATGACGTGCCAGAACTTCTTGAAATTTATTAGGTAGTCCCATTTTAATCGATTTCACCAAGATCATGTTTAAGTCTTACGTAAGAGCTCAACAAGAAAGATAAAACCGTGCTTTTAGTCACCAGCGGATTCGTCAACAGTATAGTCCAAACCACGATATGCGCAGAAAGTTGAGTAGCCGACTCGAAAGCGATCGACGTGACTGTAAAAACTACAACAAAATGAAATCGGCGTCAAAAGTAATGGCAAAAAATTTAGGGCAATAACTGAAGATTGTGAAACCTTAGAAATGTACAGAAGGGCTGTAAGGAAGGGCAACAAAGCGCAAGTAGAAAAAGGTAAAAAATATAACAATTGTCAATTCAGTCGCAGTTAGTTCACATAAAAAAACGGTTTTACAGAACTCGAGTTTAGACACCGTTGCGACACCACACTTAACTGAACGGACCAACTGGGCAAAGGAAAGTTACGCAAATGGAATTTGAAATCAAAAGGAAATTATAAAATCATGCCGTGAGTGCTAAACCGAAGTGAAAATCCGTGGCACAAAAATTTAGTTGACACATTATATGGGGCATAGTTGAGAAGTTTAGGGAAGGTTTTCCATACACATGTCGCACTGTGGCATGTTAACACCAATCAGAATGTACTGCTGAGCACGCAAATCGGAGATACACGCCAAAGCCTCCAGAAAGCGAGGCACGAGCAAACAAAAACTCATGTCTAATGAGAGCGATGAGGCAAGAAGGTCGTGTAACTTTATCGATTGAGAAATGAGAATACCAAGCCAACACTGATACACGAATGATACGTCATACGGTCGTTTCCGGCCCAAGGGAGTTAAGGATCGCCTTCATGTCTTCGATGTCCACTAGCTTAGAGTCTTGCTGAGTCTGCAAGTCGTCTCTCTCCACGAGCAGTGTGACAAGGCCTTCGTTTAACGCTGCACAGGAGTACAAGTGATTGATTGTTTTACGTTGCAGAAGCACACCGACTTTCACAGGTCACAAATGGCGCTTCGCCGAACACAAACATTTTGTATAGTTTAAGTGTCAATGAATTAGTGACAAATATATCGTGACACGAAAATGAGTTAGTTCTAGTTTTATGCATACGCTTTTTACTAGTCTCGCTGTAAACCGATTGCCAAAGAAAGTTTTCCAATAGAATTGCCTTACATGTTTTTTGTTAACCGATTGCCAAAAAATTACCTCATTCCAAATAGAGTTACACGTTTGCCTAAGAAGCCTCACCCAAATTAGATTGGTTTTAGATTAATCAATAATATGCTAACGTCAATGAATTCCTGGCAGCGTCGGGCCTTGACAAAACCTCCATTGCTTAAGTTATTTTAAGATGTACCAAATCGGTAACTTTATCTCTCCTACTACCTTGTTTCTTCGTGTGCATGTCGTTCAATATTAACTGCAGTTGACCCAACGTCATTTGTCGACAATCGTACTTGGTAAGGGCGTAAGCTTTTATCTTGGCATTGGTTTCGTCGTTAAGACTAACGCTCAGCTGGAAGCACAGTGAACTCGTAAAAAGTAGGCCCCACAAACCAATACACGCGACGTAGCAAGGCAACAAACCAGTTTATGGACAATCGAAGAGTTTTTGGTCAGTTTGTTTCTTTGTCTGTCTTCCATCGCTTGTTCCTTGGCCTTCTGGTGTGCTTGAGCAAGTTGGTACCTTGCCTCTAGCTCCATTTCTTCATGCTTGCTTCTCCCACTTCGCAGATCTACAATATTACAAAGAAACAAAAGGAACAAAACGGCAACTACTACCCAGTTTATACAATTTGAAACAGAAATCATACATTTAAAATTATATTATTAATTTAATGGTTATTAGTTTTACTAAGATGTAACATTCATTGTTCAATTTTTCTATTAAACCAGTTTGTGTTAAGATCATGTCAAAATCAAATCAAGCTCTTGAAATACTACATGTTTAAATAACAAACCACTTGTAATTTTTTGTTGCAATATGCTGAGGCTTATTTACAACAAACAACCTTTTACACAAGACAGTTACAATACCCACTTCTCCATCATGACTGAATAGTTCTTACCATGGTGACTGTGGTGTACAATTGTGCCGTCAGAGTTAGTTGTGGTACTTAACGATGATAATGAAGAAGTTGGACTAGATGCATCGGACAGACGGTGCTGCCTCATGTAGCCTTTTCCATACCCACGAGGAGACGCAAAGTATGGAGAAGCTGTAGGTGAAGCTGATGACGATTTGGTTTCACTTGTCTGAGATTTCTCTCCAGTTAAGTTATTTTCATTTTCATCAGATGAGCAAGATTCATTGATATAGCAAATTTGAAGGCTTTGATTGCAAGTTGAATACGACCTCTCATACCTGAAGTGAAAATTTATGTTATTTTATCGTTTTGTCTTTAAGACGACCTAGTGGAGGCCCAGACTTACCTGGGTTGTTGCCAGGTTTTATCACTTCCATAATTTGTATCCTCTTCATCAGGATCTGGCATAGACAACTTTTTGCGAATTAACTCTCTGTCCAGCTTCTGCTTCTGCAGAACATAAAAAAGAACTTTAAAACATCAGTTACAGCATAATTTTGCAAGGAAATCATTTGTAGCTGCACAAAAGCAACATGGTAAACATGAACCTACTGTTAAAACACTACCTCTTTTAAAGACAAAACTTTGGGCTTGACTTTTACAGATGTGGTGAAGTCCTTTTCATCACCAAAACTAGTTGCGGAGATAAACCCACTATCAACTGTTGAAACTTCTGATGTGTCACTTTCAGAGAAGCAGCTGCGACTTTCCACTGACTTTAGCAACTTTTTTTGGTGCCTGATAGGTTGCGATGGCTTGTTTTTGCGATGCAACAGCAACAAAAGCTCTCGAAGAGTCAATGTAGCACAGGACAACTCCTGCAGGTAATCCCTTTCATGCCAAATTACCCCAACGGCATCTGACATAATTTTTGGTAAACATTTGTCATCTAAACACTCATGGGATAATGAAATAGCCATGTTCCTATCAAGCTACCTACAACTTCTAACAACACAAATAGTCAAATCATATTAGGCAACAAACAGACACTACTTGCACTATTAACCTTTAAACAGCTGTTAATTGACAGCTTCTGTTCCAAACACTAACAGTCCACATTAAGTTACCACAGTGAACTAAAGACAGAGAGTGGTAAAGTCAGTCTTGGCTGTAAGTGGCAGACACTAAATCACAAGGGAAAAAAAGGGAATAATCCCAATTCAAAGGAGGTCAGGCAGCAGCAGCACGATCAATGGGTCCAGTAGTGTTCAAACTCTAACTAGGCAACACAAACAAAAGCCTTTGCTTGCAAAGTGTGAACATAAAACTGCAAATTTACAAATGAAAAAATAATACCATGGCTAAATCAGTACCACCTGCAACTTAGTGATAGACAACACCTACTACTGAATCTGAGATCCATTAACCTCAATCTGAACAAAACTTGGTTCAAGCAGTTTGTTTGATTTGATTGCATAAATAAGTTATGGCCAATAAAAGCACCTCATCTCTGAGTTCAAACACCAGCCCGGGGTCCAAAGTCCACATTAGATGAACATGGTGAAATGGCTGACTCAACAGCATGTGATCAAACAGACCAATAAAATGCAACTACTGATTGTAACACAAATGCTAAATTTGCTTTTTTCTATTCTTGATGAACTTGTTGCTCAATTTTGAGTAACTGGTATGCATAAAAACAATTATATACTCTACAAACATTAACAAAATCCTGGCCAATCAATAGTTGTCTCTCTAATAAAATGTGATGTACCTAATGTCATTCTATACAATAGTGCTCTGTATCCCTGTATCTAATAGCATGTTCCCTATAGTACATTTTTAAGCATTAACATAAAAGAAATTAATAAATGCTTACCTGAAATGAATTTTTGCTTAATCTTCGAGTTCTTCCACTGAATACATGTTTATCAGATTTTTCAGACTGATTTGATATTGATTCACTGGAGTTTGATTTTCCCTTTTGTGCTTTTGCTATTTGGTCCTCAAATGAAGACCAATTGCTAAGAAGGGCTTGACTGTTTGTACTGTCCAGTTCATCAGTTGCCATACCATGATTGTCTGTTAGATGATTGTCTTTGTCAAGTTGTGATTTAGTTTCCTGGTCTAATTGCCAAAAAGGTGTTTGATTGTCTGTGGATGCTTGCGATGATAAAAAGTAGGTTTCAGATTTCAAGTCTGAATCATCCCAAGATGCTTGGAGGTCTGTTTGTATCTTGGCTGTAGTTTGTTGATGTGATGAGTGTAGTTGGGTTTGGGTTTCATCTTCATAGATTGGCTTGATTTCCTCGGTAGCATTTTGCTGATCTTTTTCATAGTCCTCTGCAAGTTGTTCAAATACTCGCCTGTGAAGTAAAATTGTAAATGACTATAAGTAAACGGCAGGACACACCATAACACGAAAAGTTAAATGACATAAAGTGTCCTATTCCAAAGCTTCCCAAACTAGGGGTAGGACCCTTAAATGGGTCGCGCAAAGAATTTTGTGGGTCACAAGCATAGGCGTCAATTTTTTAACATTTTTTTTTTCGTGTGGGGTGGCGAAATGATCAAATCCAAGCAGTCTGAAACGTGATCAAATTATACAACATACACCTGTTGGTTCATATCGTCATTAAAGTATCTGTTATCGCTAATGTCATCGGTGCATACAGCACAAGATGTGCAAAATGGAACTTCCTCCTGCATTGTTCAACAAACAAAAAGAAATTGGCGTTGCCTCGCTACTGTTTGGTGTAAAGAAGTCTTCAGAAAATCCCAGTGTCGTTGCAAGTAACATAATGCAGAATATAATAACGAATCCAAGAAATTTCTGGGGTGGCAGCATGGAATTTTTACAATGGCTGCCACCCTAGAAATTTCCAGTGGGGTAGCCGCCACCCCTGCCACCCTGGGAATTGACGCCTACGGTCATGAGTACACCAATTTCCCACAAATGGTCATGTTCGCCGTTATTTGAACATTTACCTTGGCGTAATGTTTAAAGTTTTCTAACATTGTCATGTCAAAACTGCGCAAAATAAATTTTGCTTTCTAGTAGTACACTTTCAATAAATGGAATGTTTTGAACTGCTTTTTTCCATCAAATGTTAAGGGTCGCAAAAAATTTTTTAGAAATTAAAAGGGGTCGCAGACTAAAAAGTTTGGGAAGCACTGTCCTATTCAACAATGGAGTAAGTGGCAAATAAGCACCACCAAATGTAACAAAAAGGTTTTCCCTATAACCAATATTAAGGCACCATTTACTGTTTTCAGCATTCCAGTACCCCCAAACTACTGATTACAGTAAGTACGAACCGCCTATACTCCAGATAAGCTTCTGTCTCAAATTCAGATCCAGCAGACCGCATATCAAAGTGCCCAGCTACAGGTGGTTGGCTATAAATATTCATTTCTGCATGTTTATGATCACTTGGTTCCAAGTAGTTCAATTCCTGTAACAACGGAAATAAAATCATACTCTAATCAAGTTATGTCAGCAGGTATTTACTGTGCTTAACACGACTTGATTAAACCATGCTCTGGTACATACTGTAACAAGTGAAATACTGCAGGTAAACCACATTATACAGGGTTCATTTGAAAAAAATCCTTGTACCAAGCAAACTATGACAGGTAACACAATAAATATGCAAAGTTAAAAACACTACAGTTTGCAGTACTTGAGTGAATTATTAAGTGAACCAGTAGTTCTGAATTAGAATATTCCCTGGTTACGGGGTAAAACAGATTTAGAAACACCAGCTACCTTTAAATATAATCTGTCTCCAAGAGATGGTGTTAAAATCCAGGGTGCACAATATAACGAGAAGTTTTATTCTATTACTTTATGTTTGACAAAAGGCTACATGACATTCCACAAAACATTGTTAAATATTTTTTGCTATCATTTTCCCCTATTTACTGCTACAAAGTTTATTTTGTTTTTCTCTTTACAGCTGGCTTCAAAGGTTAAATTGAAACTATGTAGAAAATGCGTCTGTAAATAGACAGAACGCTATTGATAGCCACTGTTACGCTTTTCAGTTGCATGTTTCTTGCTTACCATTAGAGTGTTGCTAAACGCAAGTACAAAGACAAAGACGTCTGAGCTTAAAGGAAAGGAAACAGACAGCTCGCGCAACGAAAGTCGCGACTGTCTGTGACCCTATATAGCACGTTCGTGATGTCATAAACAAATGAAAGGAGTTTACGACACAGCCTAGCGGTAAAAATGTTTAGTCGCTACACAGATACAAAACTTGATTTGAACAGAATAATTGTAGTTTGTAGCCAAATTTTTGCAAAATTTTCCTTTGGTTCGGATTTCCGTAATTACACTTTTATGTAGGCTAGTTTGGGGGCCGCCTATTGACTTCCTGGTAATGGGTAGTTGTGGTGTCTAGCCCACATAATTCCAATATATATCAAGTATCAAACTGTAATGTGCAACCTCAGTTCATTGTGATTTTGGACGCAAATAATACGCATCGAATGTTGGTGCAAAACGGTAAATTTGCTTTCATTGTGTCAACAGTGTGATAGCTTGCCGTTAATAAACCTACATTTTAGTATCGTGTCACAACAGTATTTACCAACACATCGCTCGCTTTTTAAACAAAAATAACAAACCTCCAGTGGTATATCTTCGTCCGCAATCAGTTTGTCGAAATACGAAAATCTTCTTTTGTTAAAATCCATCCCGATTTCCGTTTCCATAGTCACAAATCTGTCACTTGAATTATAAAAAATACCTCTGGATTCCAACTGCTAGGTAAACCAAAAAATGTGTTTCGAAGTCACAGAGCGCGTTCGCGTACATCTCAACATAAAACTTAACCGCGGGTGCATCAAACTGTCAGCGGTTGTCAGGATGTTAGTGCGGGCGTTTTGCTAACTTCGATTGGTCGAATGTATCGTACTCTAATGGGTTACAAGCAACTTCCCTGAAAAAAGGCCTGCCTCAGTTTTCCTCTACATGCTTTACTATTCGTTTAAGCATCCTGTCAACTTTCAATCGTTTCCCGTATGTAGGCTGCATCGTACAGCTAATAATCACTCGCTTGCACACCTCGCTGTAGTCGTTTCTGAAACTACGGCTGTCATCAACAGGATTTCGGGTGGTACAAAGTACAGGGAACTGAACTCTGTTTGTTTACACTCTGGTCGACTTGTCCGCCTGACATCCAAATGCCAGTTTGGCGAAAGATGCCTAAGCAGGCGTATGTCGTAAGAGGGAACCAGGTTGCGCCACATTAATGTCCTGGTTAGGGAAATTACACTAAGCTTGTTCCTAATTTTTACACCGACCGGCAACGGGACTTTTACCACAGCGGGTCTTGCGGCTGGCACAATGGTGTCATTTACTAACCTTAATTTAGTGCACTGACTCGAGTAGTTTCGTGTGCGTGTTCTTTAGCATACTCACCGAGTGAAAAAAATTATTAACTCATATTATTTATTAGGGTTCGATTAGGTATCACGGGTTGATTAATAAACTGAAAGGATGTTTATGTTTACAAGCAATAAATCACTTCACCTTCCGACATTGGGATTTTTTATTTGGAAATGTGCAGTAGGCCTAAAGAAAGAAAACTTTTCTAAAAACAGGTTGTGAAAAGGGTAACAACACCGTTTGGTTTTCAGGTGTTTTAGGGCGTTTATAATAACGTTTCTTGACCGATAAACATAAGCCTATGCGCTAGTGTGAAATAGCAAACAAACAATTACTCACACAGGTTTTTTATGGGACTGTTTTCACTTTGTACGTGAGGATAATAGATTAGTTGTAAAATCAAATTAACTGCTTATTCTACGTTTTTGCTGGGCATGTGGCCGCAGAGCAATCATCAGCGATTGGTACATGTGGATTGAGATCGCTTTAAGCGGGGAAAGTAATTTTCAAGTCGTGTGAGTCATAAAATGGGGGAAAAGGGCAAAAGTTCGAATGCACGCGTTTTTTTCGTAAAAGTGCCTGTTTTGTAATGGTAAACAATTTTTGAAACATTCACTCAATCTCAAGCTACCACAAGCTAGTTTTACACCGTTTGGCTATTGTTGCTTGAAAACAACATCTTAAATTCACGTTGGTTACCCAATGCGTCGGAAAAAAGGAGACCCTTGGTGTTTGTAGTTTTGTATGAGCTTGGTCGGGTCCCCTTGTTTAGTTAGGCAGAAATAATAAACGAAAATTAAACAGAAGAACAGAAGGGGCGCTTTCACCTTCCGAGGCTTTCCAAATGCGCACAAAGTGGCCTTTTCGGCACAAAGAAAAAATTCTCGGTCCGTTTTTAGTTTTTAAAAATGTGTACTAATGTGAACCCAACTTTTGTGCAAATAAGGTTGTAGCTTAATATAACATAAACAATGCAGTGACAAAACAAATTGTTGAAAAAACGTGTCCAACTCCAACAGGTAGACACTTGACAAACAATAAACATATATATGAATTGTATGGATTAGTAAATCTACAAAATAATATGTACTGCAACAAAAGTATCCATGAATTTTTTCCTGCATAAACAACGTCTTGTCAATTGCACATTTTTAATCCAATATTGCAAACAGTTGTTGAAACTGGAATTGATTTGAGTAATGCAAGCATAAGTTTTAAAGTTCTATTAGGTCATTTTTCTCTTCGACTTCACTTTGTTTATTTGGTGTTTCCTGATAAATATTTGTCATAACTTTGTCTGTGGAGTCTTTATATCGCCTCCATGCTGACTGGATTCTGAATGAAAAATATCAGAAACAAACAGATTTATTGTTATTTTACAGCTTTTTGAAACCAAACAAGATACATACATAGTTGCACAGTAGTTAAGGTGTCGGAATTGATTTTTTCTTGTTACAATGCATTCTTCAATCTCAGTTTCCAATGTTTTGCTGAAATTTAAGACCAAACTAAAACATGGTATTAGTTTCACATGTCCTTGATAGAGTGTCCCAAAAGTGCAACTGAGGTAACTTTTTGGCGTACAATTGATTTTCCATGAATGTATTTACTTTTGATGCAATTGTCACTATTGCTTGTTAGTTACATGGATATTAACAAAGTATGTTTCAAGCTTGAAGTGTAGCTTTACCATGTTGCAAATCAACAAACAATACAACCCACTACCAAGGTCATCATATTCACAATGTTATTTACACCCAGTCCCTTAGTAACCTCAGCTCATACTGATGGAGCACTATCATGGCCATAACTACCAGCTGTTAAAGTTTCAACCAATTCAGTCAAACATTTAAGTCTATAAGTAAGGAAAAAAGGGAAAATCCTCAAGGAGGTGCTTGCAGGTATCCAACCAGTTGTGGTACAAATCAGCCAAAAGGTAAATCACTTGCAAGGTGCTTTAATTTCATGAATAAGCCAGGTCATTGTTTTCCTTGTAACCAATTGCAAATGAATATGCCACAAGGCCCACAGGCATTTGTTTAGACCAACAGGCATTTATAGGACTGCAATTTTTCAACCACCAAACCTAGGAATTACATATTTTATGACTTCACCACAAATTTATTGTTAGGCAACCTCACTTTTTTTCTTAGCCATAACACATATTCTTACCAGCTTGTCAAAACTATGGCATTTACTTCCTTTTATGCAGTAATACCAATATTAATTTGCAGAATTGAGTTAAGCCTTTGGGCCTAGCCACAATATTTTCTATTTCCTATGTGGCCCAACAAAAAATAATTGCCCACCCCTGGCTTAAACAACAATTTATACTTCTCTATCAGAATTTCTCCTTCTTCTACTTGCTCCAATTGCTTTTGGTGCCTCTGTGCTTCTTCCTGCAAACATAATTTACAACAAGTAACTGCATTCAATCACCTCTTTAAAAAGGATTTACAAACCTTTTCAAACAATTCATACAATCTTTGGGTATAAATTTTCCTGTCCTGGTATCCACGAAAATGTTTCTGAATACAAATAGCAGCCCAATTCTGAGGATCCTTATTCTTTCTAGGATCCTACAAAACAGCAACATCATAAATAACTATAGACAGTTATGGCCTAGTCATTGATGTAAGAAGCTACTCACACTTTGACAAAGTAGCTGGGGTCAGCCCATTACTGCAGCCTTAATGTCCAATAGTGTATAGATCTTATAATACTAAAGTGCAAAACACCAAAAAGCAATAATTTATTTTACTTCATTTATGTTTGTAATCTGCTTGGTAATGGAAGGTGATATTCTATTCATCAAATCAAGATTCCTCAACATGCGCATTTGCCAAATTTCACCATAATCAGGTTGCTGCAAGACAGGGGCTAAAAAAGAAAAAAAAACTATACTAAAGAAAAATGTGCATAATACTATTGTGATATCACAATAGGAAAAAAGTCCAAGCAAATCTTATTTTTGTTTGTAAATTAAAACTCTTACTTTCGATTTTTAACTCTGCTAACAAAATATTGTAATCTTCATCTGACAACTTTATGTCATTCATATGATTTTCATCAAGACCAGAAGGGTTTTCATTGTCCGTAGACTCGTCAGTGCCTGAGTTTTCTGTTCCATACCCACAATCTTCTGTCTGTGTCTCCATATTTTGACTTGGTAAAACACCAATAAAATGTGATCTGCAAGATTTGAATAAATTACCAAAGATACAACCACAGAATAGATTTTTCTAGCCCCTACCTTGCTGAAAGGAAAGGTTAGAGCCTAACTTTCGTACAGTATATAGCCTTTGCAGGACGAAGTACTGTTGTTTGGTATTAGTTGACTGTGGCACTTATGTAATAAGGAAACAGCATGCAAAGGAAAAATAAATTAAACAAGCAGAGAATTTGAATTGTTTTTACATGTATCGGAACTTAATGGTAAAGTGAAGCAAACCAAAGTGTAAACTTATACCCATGCTAGCAGATGACTGTTTGAGAGTTAAAATTTACCCAAAACATTTAATTCCCTCATGCACTTTAGAAACTGCAATCAGAGGTGCACACAGTAGATTTTCCTTAAATTTACTAAAAAAAATGAAACCAGAACAGCGACAACCTTCTATTACGTACCACTCGGCACTCGAAATTTAAAAAACACGACGTCAAGAAGAAAGTTGTATTATATTAATCAAAGCAAACTATCCGCCCTTTTCAGAAAAATCTGCAAACGTAACAATCTCCATTCCTAAGCCAATAATTGCCACTCGGTTACGGACAAACGCCTAAAAAAGTCCACAATTTTTTCTCACCACAACAAATATGCGCGTACGGTGCATAACAACAGAAACCACATAATCTTTAGACATAGAAGTCTCTGCTTTAGCCACTAAAACACATGCATGACTGACTACAGTATTTTTTAAATAACCCATTCAACATTTACCTGGAATTTTCAGTCAATCGAGTTACATGTATCAAGTTAGGTCTTACATTTTTAAATCTTAGGTGGTTGCACCTCAATTAAGCCAAGGATGATTGTTTTGCTCTTTTGTAATACTAATACAGCGTGTTGATGTAATGCAGGATCGCTACAACACGTTAAAACATTCAGTGAAAATCCCGGTATCGCTTGTAATGGGAAATTGTATTCTGTCATCAGAATAATAGTTGGAAAATGTTTGATGTTTCACAAAATTCATAACGAGACAATCATGTTTACTATGAAACCACAAAAATCTAATTTATACGCTTTGGCGCGCTACAGTGAACCTTAACGCATGATTAACTACAGGTTTTGTTCAGCTCAACTGTCGGTGATTCTGATGTTGGATTTCACTGCCTTTGAGCGTCAATATGGTTTTGTTATCAGCACTAAGGTTAGTTAGGGCCATTGGTGCAAGAAAGGCTACAGTACAACTCGAAAGACCTCTTAAATTTATGATGAAGGGGGAAAATCCTATCATAAGAACACGACAATATCTTGAAGAGGGAATTGTGTTTCGGGATTGTGTAAAAATTGTCACAATACAACATGGCGATTACAATGGCAAAGGATTGGAGTAAGTATTTTTTGAACAGTAGTGTGCCTATAGCGGATTACAAACACAGCACAATAGTAATACAACATTATAATATATGGTCTAATTGTTTGTTTTTTTGCAGAGAACTTGTACATTTGAATTTCAGCCAACTGCAGTACAAAAATCCGAATGTGCAGATTCTTTGTCTTAGAAATTTAACTCCAACCCCATTTCTAACATTTTTCTTGGGTAAACACATTTGCCTATTTTAAGTGTAAATCAAAGGCATAGTTATGTATTTGTTTTTGCTTGTAGATAATGGTGAAAAAGTCGTTGTTGATGTGGATGGTATGACACAACTCCAAATTATGCAACATATTCAGAAGGCTTTCGGGAAGCCACGGTAACAAAATTCTTGTACATTAGACAATTTCTATGATGAAAACTAGCTATATTGATACACCATCTAAGCCGTCACTGAGTAAAATATACATAGTGTAACAGTTAAAAGTATGTTTAGTATGTACATTTAAATTCCTTTGATGGTATGCAAAATATGTTATACTCTATTCTTGATTTTAGTGAATTGGTGCTATTTGAAAATAAAGCAAAGGAACCTAACCCAGCCAACTTTGGGAAAAACTTTACAAGGAAATGCATTTGCACTGAACCTGGCCAACTGCCTTGCATGTCATCGGATGAAGTTGTTCCCTTTACCAACCGGGATAAAATAAGTGGGAAAAGAAACTGGAACTATAATCCCAAAAAATATCCATATGGTATTGAGCAAATAGGATGATTATAGTAGTACACAGAGGTTTTAAAAAACTTCAGAAATCTGTGCCAAAGATTGTGTAAAATCAATGACTATATTATACTTTTGCATGTTAGGACCACTTCAAAACCTGAACAAATCACCAAGTCATTTTTTTGCATTTTTCTTGACATTTTAATGGTCATTGGAAAGGTTCACAAACAACACAAAGTTCAAATGCAATAAGATGCCACTCTATTACCGTTGGTTTTCAACACTTTTGGGAGTGTACACAGGTGTTTTGGGCAGACACAGAGCCTCTTTGCCATCAATAATATCTGCTGCCTTTTCAGCAATCATAATTGTAGGTGCATTAAGGTTTCCACTTACTACACTTGGCATCACAGAGGCATCAACAACTCTGAGGTTGTTGACTCCAATAACCTGAATGAATAAACCTTGCGTTAAATTGTTTGAAACAATTGTTATTTGTGTGGTGCTATTTAGTGGTCGATTTCAGGTACACACTCTTGCTGAGAAAGACAACTTTTGTATGTGTTCAAAACAAAGACCATTGGAAAATGGACATATTGGTAATGCTGCAGGATATATGAAATTAAGTACCCCTTAAACCTTCTGACCCCACTGCCATTGAAATATGTAGTTTAAAAATTGTCTTCGTTAAAGTAAAAGGCCTACGAGTTTATTATTTTCACAAAACAATTTTTATGACTAATTGAATTTGCTTCTTACACCTTATATGCCTGCAAAAGAGACATTTTTTATTTACAAGCCGGATAGTTTAGAAATACTCCCCCAAAGGGGCCTGAGAAGGTTGTAAATAGGTTGCTGCTTATTGGTCGTTAAGATTTCGGTAAGATCGATTCAATATTCGACCTTACAAACCTTTAAATTTTATTCAGCGAAACGCCCGCCTGGCCGCCCCGAATAAACGATCGTTTATGCGTGACGTAGTAACCTGTAACCAACCGCAAAGCGTTGCACCGCTTGTGTCGTAAACTCGGTCATCATATTCTCGCGTCAGGTCGTTTTGCATTTGGGGCCAAACGGTCAGCGTGTAAACACGTATTTGCGGCTGTAAAGGTAAGTATTCGACTGATTAAACTAAAATTTTAAACAACCAACGAGAAGCATCCCACATATCTACATTTTGAATTTCATACCATTTGGATTTAAATGTCTGAAGTAAAGGGCATGTAAACAAAAAAATAAATATTTGGGGAAGTAAAAACATGGTGAATCCAAATTAAAGTCACAAAATACTTTGGATTGTATAAACCTACAAAATAGGAAACTTCTATGTGACTTACTGTATTAAATATTGCTGTTTTAAAAGCTTTACGTTTGGGGGCCTGTGTGTTTCAAAAATTTTACGTTATGAGGACCTGTGGGTGAACTGGGGTAAAGTTGTCACTACACAACCTATCATGTGTGAAATTTTGAAGAAATTTGGACGACTCATTCTTGACCAAAACAGAACAAACTCGCGTTAGACAGAAAAAAGAAATACAGAAAAACAAAAAAATAGAGTAAAAACAACATGGAAAAGCGGCCTGACCTGAAATGCTGAGCACGGCGCCGCTTGGATCATAAACCTGTTAAACACTCTCTTCGCGTCGCTTTGCGTTTAGGTCAACACAGTCTGTGTTTAACCACGTGTTTACGATTGTGTTACTTTTGACCGATAAGGTTGAAAATGTTAAAAGGGCCAATACTAAGGACCTAACGTTTCCAAATTATATAGAGTCAAGTTGGCATTTCTGAACTTAAGGGCCTGTAATAAACGAATATTTAGGCGTAAAAAAGGAAATCCAACCAAAAGTCACATAATGTTTTACACACTTGCATTGTATTAACCATTCGAGCACGAAACTCCTAGGTCATTTACTGCAATAAATACAGCGTTTTTTTAATTTTACATCTTGGAAGCCAGTGAGTTAACCAAATATGAAATTTAAACGAGTGTTTCATGACAGAATGTTAGAAATAAAACACCATGATGGATTAGCGCGACTGCCTTGTGCTCACAAGGGTGTGGTTAACAATCATGTCCCAGTTGCTTGTGTCTTCCTGAGCAAAAAACATCAGCGGCGTTGCTCCCACCCAATGAAATTCGATAGGTTGACCCAAACTAGAGTCACCAAAATAAAACAAAAACTGAATTGACCCATTGTGACTGCAAAAAGGCAAACAGAAACTTCGACGGACTCATTATGAGCATAACGCGTTTAGGTGTTTTCCGCCCACCGAGAACAAAAATAAAACAAACCAACCGACGTTTCACAGATAAAAACAGAGTGAACAATATGTGTCTCTCTTATGGAAAGGAACCCATAAAGCATAAATAATACATAAACAAACAACTGTTTCTAATATAAAAGCAATAAGTTTCCAAAAAAAATAGCGTCAACCATATGTTGGCTCATACTAGTGGGATTAAGTTAAACGCAAAGTCTATTTTCAAGTGTGTAAATAAACCACCTTTAATTCTGGGTCAACTACTGCCATGGGATCTTCAGCGGATCCCATCTTGCAAGTGCAGGACGGGTGGTAGGCACTGTCACACCTTTCTCTCACAAATGCATCAATTTCATCGTCTGACTTAATCTGGAAAAAGAGCAGTTAAACCTCAATAAACGAAACCAAATCGCAACATTTTAAAACTAAACAGCACATACAGAAGCAAACAGTGTTGCTCAGTACTTGACAAGACGTCACCAAAAATTCGGGATTTTATCGCAAAACCTGTGACGGGTCAATTTCGACCTTGTTGACATTCCTGCTTTCGGTAAACGTTGGTGGACCCCCACCCCTGTTTTTAAGCCTTAAACAATAGACAATTTCGAAAAGCTAGAGGAGGTTATAGTTTTATATTTTGGACACACTTCAGGCCCCAAAGTAACGGTGGATTATAAGGTTATCTCTAGGATTCCCAAACTTTACGATCGTTGATTTGGATTTACTAACTTGTGTTCCAGGCTGTAGCTCATCACCACGGAATTCATCGAATGCAGGTTGCTGAAAGATTTCTCTCGTTAACTTGACACATTCCCGTAATTCCCACCGGTCTGTCTCTACATTGTTTCAAAAAAATGAAATATATATTACATTTCACCAAACCTTCACCAATTTTATCAGAAAAAAAGCTTCAAGTGTAAACAGAGATCAGCCACAATCATTAAAGTAATTCAAGATTAAAAAATGCCCTAACCAGAATGCCCTTTACCACCATCAAAATTGTTGTAGAAAGTAACCTTAAAAATTGCTCACAAGGACAGTTAAACTTTTAAGAGAGCCCAACTCATTCAAGGATTGCAGTATACAACACCTTGTTCTGTTCAGTTTAGAGTCACCCATACCCAGACTATAATTGTTGCACACACCTGTCTCCAAGTAATTTGGTTGAATAATTGGATGAATAGTTGGATCCTTTGACTGAAGTTTTAGCCACCCCTTGCTACTTGCTCGCAAACTTCCCACATGTACTTGAAAAGCATGGCATTCTGATGCTTTTCTGCCATGGTCAATGACCTAAAGAGAGATGTATTTGTGACATTATTTACTTAGCGTTTTTATATGTGACAAACTTACTTGTGAAGGAAGAAAATGGAATTGAATATCGGGATGAGTTAGACCCCCTCTGCTCCTAATAAAGCCACCAGCACACAAATGTGATGATGCACCAAGGCCTGTTTGCTTAGTAAGCCACTCCAAACCTATTTTAACCATGTTGAGTGGCTGCTGGGCACTGTACAGTGTTATAGGCTGAAAAAACAATTTGGGTGTATAAATAAAAATGTTACTGTGTCAGCCAGAGCTTTTGTAAAAAACAGTTGTTTTTATTCAGTTCTTTCATTATTAGTCCAAATTGCTTACACAATACATTGACTTAGCAATATCCAAAACAGGATAGTTTAATGTTTTCGAAGACTGGCATCATGCTATGTATTCTGCTAAAGAAATTGTATATGATTGTATGATAGAACATATAAAATCCTAGGTGTTAGTGCTAGAAACCAACATGCACTACAAAGACCTTCTTGCACTTATGCTGAACATAAAGTTCTAAATGATCCTGTAGGTTCTGACCAACACCAGGCAAGTGTGCAACAGTTGGTATGTCCAACTTTTTCAGGTCATCAGCATCACCTTGCCATGCAAGAAGAGAAGAAGTGCACAAAAATATGAAACAAAAACTGATGTTTAATCACATTCCACCACATAAATGCTTCAGCTGATTATGTTGCAAAGAAGCTGTTAATGCATCAAACTTGTCACAAGCATGCATTTGCTTTTGTAGTTACTAGTCAAAGAAAAAATATCACACAACAGAATGAACAGCAAACAACCCAGAAACACAATGGAAAGATGAAAATGAAAAGTGGACTTACCCAACCCAGACAGCATAAGAAGCTGTGGTGAATTAATGGCACCACCACTTAAAATTACTTCACTGGAAGCAAACGCTTGCTTTACTGAACGATTTTGTATGTACTCGACACCAATTGCATTTGGGCCATCAAACAAAATCTTGTTTGCTAAACAATTGACCTGTTTTAAAAAAAAGCATGGAATTTAGTCTTTAAAATTCATGCCAAGAGGCTAGCAAAAATTTTGTTAAACAACACTTTGAAAAGTCTAAAAATATCTTTGGTTGCAAGAAATCATTTTTCAAGCATTGACAGTAATTGTTATCTGTAATGTTTTGCCTTTGTTTGAAGATTGGGGCGATTCAGGGCTGGTCGAAGATAAGCAGATGCTGTGCTCCATCGCTTTCCTTGGTGTACAGTCATATCCATTTTCCCAACACCCTCCTGTTGAAAACCATTCATATCCGAAGTCAACGGGTAGCCTGCTTCCTGTCCAGCTTTTAAAAAAGCCTCAAACAATGGATTCTCCTGACTTCCTGTATTTAAATGATAAAATAGTAAATAACCTTTTCCTTTTCAGAAAAACAAAGTTTCAGTCTTACCAACTGACACATGTAATGGCCCATTTCCACCCCTGTATGTGTCCTCACCATATTCATGTGTCTGGGCCGTTTTAAAGTAAGGAAGCACTTCATCATAAGACCAGCCTGTTGCGCCCTCTGTCACCCAACGGTCATAATCAAACGCATGACCACGTATGTACACCATGGCATTTAATGAAGATGATCCACCCCAAACCCGACCTCTGGGCCAATACATTACTCGGTTGTTGACATGTTTTTGCGGAGTTGTGTTATAATACCTAAAACAAGATTGGTTAAACTGTGAGAAGTAAATTAATATGGCACAATAAGCAAAAGTGTTCAGTAATACCAGTGGCTTACCAGTTATATTTGCTGTTGCACAAATTGTAGGTTAATGCAGCAGGCATATGAATTTTCCATGATAAGTGCAGTGAATTTAAAAGACGATCCTTTGGACCAGCTTCGAGCAGCAGAACTTTATTGCTGGAAATTTCAGTCAGTCGATTTGCGAGTACGCAACCCGCTGAACCTGGGGATATGAAACAAGTAACAAATTTAGGCAAATACCGATTTTATGACTTTGATCATTTTTAGTGTTGTTTTGATCCAATTTGTCATTTGAGGCTTAGGGGCTTGAAAGGGCACAATCTGACTTGTTGCATATGATTGATGCATTGTCAACAAGCACTATGACCAAAACTATGTATTGTGATAAAGCTTGCAAAAAAATAAACCGAATCTTATTATCTGGTTTAAATTGGCATTTTGGGTTTGGATAATTTGAGATCCGAATCCTTCACTTTCTGTATTCCGAAATGCCCATTCCTTGTTGTAATGTTATTAAGCCATAACCATGTTTTTTTTAGGTTGCTCACATAAAAATTTAGGACAAAGCAGTTTTCCTGCATGGAATGGAACACTATACTTAAACAAAACTTGTCAGGTTTTTTGTTTCGGTATTTCAGTCCCACTTAAAATTGTAACCTTCATTGATTTTATTAACTTAATAACCATGCAGTGTTTTAAGTGTTGTTGGTTGGCTGTCTTTCAAAACACAAGAAACATTAAAACCGAACTATTAAAAAAAACTGGTATAAGGTAAATATTAAATGTCAGAATAAAAAAATTTAAACTGGAGTTGAATGCCAAAAAATAGAAAATACAGAGAATAAATAACAATGTTTTGTGCCATCCTATTCTGGACTAAAGCAATAAAGACTGGTTTGGATGTCATTTAGGTAAATACTCCTATCTGACAATAGCGCTGTAACTGAACTTAAATGGTATGATTTGAAATCCTTGCCATTCACAGAGTATAACTACTACCAAACAACCACACTAATCTGACATGAGTGTTATTTTTCATGCAGTTAAAAAATACTTTGCCCAGCTAAGAACCAATAAAATGACTGATATTACATGTATGATAAATTTTTACGTAAGGTTTGACAGATTACTGTATGTAACCCTAGTTTGGAAAAAGCTTTTCCATGTACAATTTGACTACCTTTATAGAGCTACTAACATATAAGGCAAGTTTGAAATATTATTCCACTAACCTGCACCAACAATTAAATGCGTATGCTCACTGTCAGAAACACTTGAAAAGTTTAAAACACCTTGTCTTCTTAAATGTAGAAATGCACTGCTTCGAAACATTTTCTATACTCCTGCACACAAAATTGACCAAGAAAAGTTGTTAAACGTCCTTACACATAAACAAGTGCTCAAAACGTAAAAAAAACTAAAATAAGCTGCCCAAATTAAGGGAACGAGAATTAGAGGAAAATCGAGGAATAGAAAGACCTAATCATTTAGTTATTACAATTTCCGCCTTCAGCACTGCCCACGAGCCAACAACCCTGCAAGTGAAAATATACAACGGGGGTTTCCCGGCCATGAAAATTTCAAATCAGTGATCCGTAACAATAACAGCAAGTATTTTGTGAAAAATAAGAAGATATCCATACATATTTGTAATTATATTTAATGAAAGGTTCTCACAGAATTGGGGGAAGGGGTGTAATCGCAATTTTATAGATGCCGGAGAGCCATTTATTTGTAGAGGCGGCGGAGCGAAGCTTCTGTACAACACCCCTGATTGGCGATCACTGTGTTAACTCAATACAAAATAATAGTGCATCTTTGCTGATTGAGGCAGCTTCAACATAATAAAATTATTTCAAATTGGTTTTATCAGGCAGGGATGTACAACCTTTAATAATGGTTGGCCGAATACAGTCACCCAAATTTAACCGCGAGTCGCACTATTGTTTAACATAGGTTGGATTTGTCTCTTTGTATGTCAAAATAGAACATTCCGTTTTCGTTGTTCGCTTTACTTTTCTTGTGGCATTGTTACATTAAGGATAAAAAAAACTCCGTTCGGTTGTGCAAATCACAAAAAAGAAAAAAATGCATCTGAATTTGTTTCGCGGGCGGCACAATTTATATTCGCCTCGCGGACCCCATTTGGCGTTTCTACACAGCCTAAACCAGAGCAGAGTATCATCGAGCCCTCCCAAAAAAAGCGATCGATTCCCTGGCCGGAGCATACGGGTTATATCCCTACGGAGGTCCGAAAAGCAATGTTCACCACTTGTGAGATATGAGCAATTAAAGTACCTCCACTTTCATACACAACGTAAATGTTAATTTTTTTAGAAATAATTTTACAACCAAAGTAACCTCGTACGCCAACCCCGCACATTACCAACACTCGGCGAAAACCCGTTGGCCTAGTGATTAGCGGAAGACTGTCTTGTGCTCCCAAGTTTGTTGGTTCGATGGCTCGTGTATTGTCTTGAGGAAGAAACTTTTTGTTTCGATCCAGTGGAACTCGAAGATTAAAAATCGAATAAAAAATGAACGGAACTGCATAGTGAGGAAATGAAACAAACAAACGCCAACTTTTCCTGTGTTAATTAATAGCCAAGAGCTTGTAAACTGCATCCCTTTTTATATCTTGATTTTTCCCGTAAAAATGTCAGGGATGTTTTATAGCCTATGTTAGCGAGATTTCCGGTGTGCTCCGGTGTATTTGTGGCGGCATGAGCAAACAAAAACATGTTTCGAGTGCAGAAACAGTAATTAGTAATCACATATTTCAGTAGCGCACTATAAAGTGTTTAAACATGACATGTACAAATTATGAGTCGGGAAATTTTATGGGTTATGTATTGTACAAACGTTTCTCCGATCCCTCTGCGTGACACGTTTGTTAAGGCTTCTTCTTCTTCTTTTTGCGTTGACAATGTTATTTCCAGTTCAAATGTCTGGGTGGCGGTTGAGCAGCCAGCGGGTAGTCTCGTCATCCAAGCCTGTCAGACCATTTTCCCCACTCGGTGGACGGTACGTGGGGCATCGGTTGATTATATGGTCTGCATAGTCTGTTCCTCCACTCCACACAGTCCGCAGAGGGAGGAGCCAGGCCTCATTTGTACATGGATGACCGAAAGCACCCAACCCCAGTTCTTAGCCTGTTCAGGCGAGTCCGCGTAGGCAGCCAGTAACAATGCGCATGGCGTCGTTAAGGCACTTGTCGATGAGATGGGTATGAGCGCTCCTGCCCCACACAGGAGCACAGTATTCGGCTGGGGCATAGACGAGGGTTAGGAAAGATACGCGGAGGATGTCCGCTCTCGCTCCCCAGCCCGTGCCAGCCAGCCTTCTGACAAGTGCTGCGCAAGATGTAAGTTTTTTGCGCGTTGTTTCCAGATGTTGGCGGCACGTGAGTGTCCTGTCCAGATGCACGCCGAGGTAGGATGGGACGGCGTGACATTTCAAAGCTCTTCCATTGGTTTGGACGGACAGCTCACGTTTGGCCTCCTTGTTGTTGAGGTGGAAGGCCGCCGACACTGTTTTGGACTCGCTGAGCTTCAGTCTCCACGTCTGAAGGTAGTCTGACCTGACCGACATGTCCTGGCTGAGAGGCCTCTCCACGCACCACCAGTCTCCGTCGGTATGCATAATGGCAAGATCGTCGGCGTCTGCATACTTCCTGGAGACTGTGGCGAGCAGGTCGCTGGTGTAAATGTTGATTAGGAGAGGATCCAGGACTGATCCCTGAGGCACGCCGTTCTTAAGGCGTCTTAACCTGCTTTGCTGACCTGTGTCGGTCTAAACATAAAACACTTTGGCCGTGTCTGATCCCCCCCCCTTGGTCGCGGCTGGTGTAAATGCCCCGCTGCTTGTCGCCAGATCAAAAAACCGTACCGCAACCGGTAGACGCATCTGGTGTGAATCAGCCTTTACGACTTTGGCGATCAACCACATCCCGTCGTGAAAAAAAGAAAACGTGTGTAATGCAAAGAAAGTGAGATTTGTAAATTCGTTGGGACAAAAATGTGTTTCCGCCATATAAAAACAGTTGAATAAGGCGAATGGGTTATAATTGCGCCATCAGTTTGATTGACATGTGACGATGTCTTATACACACGCAGTGTTTAAAGCACTGTAGACAGTCGCCTCCTTTAATTCGATCGGGCAATATGCTACATAATCAACAAAAACAAGCGAGGAATCAGACTTCAGGGTGATTAGTCTAGGCTAGGAATTTCATTGCGACGCTAAACGTCGTGTTCAGGAATGCCGCTAAAGTCTAGATGGGACCGGTGCGGGCGACAAACCCAATCCATTCTGAAGTACGTTTAAATGCTTGCAATGTACTAAATATCAATAAGAAAACTCATATACAGTAGGTCCTATACTTTAATAAATATATAGCAGTTTTTATTAAAAAATATAACAGTTCACAACTTTAGATACCCAAAAATCATGTGTGAAAATTTAAACACATTTGAAAGACTCTTTTTTGACCCAAACGTGAAAACAAACTGGCATGAGATAAAAAATAGTAAAAGAATGTGCCACTTTCATGGAAGGAGGCCCATAACCCGGAAATGTAACAAGCCGTTTTACACAATATGTGTTGCGCTCCCTAAATTTTGCTCCTATCTGTATAGCCCTTGCGTTTAAACCAAACGAACAACCTTGTTGTTTGATCAGTTGCGAGGTAGCAAACCTCATTAAAATCAAACTGGTGTTTATCATCGGAATACGCAAAGCAATACACCTATTTTAAATGATGTTGCATTCTAAAGAGATATCTGGCATATATTGTATCTCGAAAACAAGGCCTTTGCCAAAGGTTTACCAGCCCCTTTAAAAAATTGTAAATCTTCGGACGGAACGTTTACTACGAACAATTTATTTCATAGTGCGTGTATGTGTGTGTTTGTCTGTGTGTTGAATGTCTGCAATTAAAACGAAGTGTCAGGCATACAAACAGCAATAAAATGGAAATTAAAATAGATTCAAATAGCTGACATAGAAAATTGTTAAATTACAACAATGCAGATATAAAAGGCAAAATATCCTGAATGGAATCAACCACAACATTAGCATCAGAGTCCAAGTCCTCCTTGGTACAAACACCAGACAGTACGCCAACAACCAGTTTTGAATTGCTACTAGCACCCATTTGTATGTCAGCTGGTGTATCACCTATAAGAATGTGCATATTCAGGTTGTATATAAACTCTGGAGGGTAAATTAAAAACCCACCTATAACAGCAGTATTTTCCGGTTTAACATTGAATTCTGAACAAATAATGTGTACATTTGCAGGAGCTGGCTTGGGAACATTATCTGAGTCATCGCCACACATGACCCGGTCAACAAGATCTGTAAGATCTAAATGATTCAAGGCAAGCAAAGTTTGCGTTCTTGAATCAGATGTGCAAACGGCAATTTTCAGACCAAGGAATCTAATTTGACGAAATAATGCTTCAACATCCCCAACAGGCTCAACGGTGCTTTGCATTGATACATTTGAACTGTTTACAGACTTCCATGCCTTGTCTACAACAGTTTGTGCCTTGCTAACAGGAATCGTAAACTTTTCACATAACATCTCAGCAACTTCTTGTTTTAGCAATTCATGAGTATTTTCAGCTAGTGAACCTTTACCAATTTTTCGCGTATCTGGATCGTAGTTTAAAATTGCAAACAACTCATCAGACAAAGGACTGCCAATTTGTTCTTCAAGTCTGCAAAACATGTAAATACATTTTTGTGTTTTAAGTTTTAGAGTTTTTAACTTTCATAAACTTACTTTTCACATAAAAGATCACACCATGGTGCCCACATTTTTTGAAAATTAATTAGAGTACCATCTTTGTCAAAAATAACCAACTTAAGCTGTTCCGCTTCAGTATTGTTGTTGTTGTTCAATGACCCACTGGCATTTCTAATTTCACTAGTAATTCCAAGTTTTAAAAAATGTTAAAAGAAGTTTACACACAGTGTAATATGTGATAAAACAGAGCAAATAAAAGTTTAATTCTCTTTAAAAATATTGCACCTAGGGTCATCTTTTAGAGTAATCTTTTGGAGATTGGTCCTCGTTTCCTCCATTTGTGCTGAAACTCTGTGCAAACTGAAACAGTTTTGGAAAAAAAACTTGCAAAAAATTACTCTTAAAAACAAACAAACAAACAAACCAACCAACTATAAAACAAATTTTCTATTACTTTAATCATTGTTTTTGTAACACATTTGGAAAATGTCAATTAACAATAAAGTTAGTAACAGACAAATCCTGTAAATCACATTTAGTTACAACATGATCAGCTGTCACAAACAAAAATGTTTTCTTGCTAATTCTACCAATACAATCGGGTACTTGCTACAACCACACCAACCAGACTCTGATGAGCTTCAAATATAGCTTCCTGTTATTGTCGTCGTCGCGTGTTGCGTCGCTGATAGCCTAGTCGATTATTAGCTTCCTGTTAATGTAGGATGCAGTAACAAAAATTAATAACAATGACGTCATCACGTGCAGGCGGTGTATTAGGCACAGAGAGCGCTCATGACCGTTGCGTGATTGCTTAAACCTACAAAATACTGAACAAACGTTTTGTCCACTGGGTTGCATATTTAACAGGACTGTTTGTCGTTCTACCAGTGTTAAACTATACAAAAAATGCACCCCGCTTTCCGTGGCATCTTACGCCCAACTACGTTATCCACCATAGAAAAATAATTATGAACTGGTATTTTAGCGCCTCCTTTGTCTCCCGGAAAATCCATTTGATCGTTACACTATTGGTTTGGTATCCTTCTGCGTTTTGCCGTACTCTTCATGCGCTCGCAACGATTTCGCTTTATTGCTCTGAAGAAGCCCATCGTTTTGGTGGGCGAAACGTCAGCAAAAATTAGAAGTTAATTAAAGAAAAAAACTAGTATTTTTTTTAGGTTTAACACTGGTAGAACGACAAACAGTCTTGTTAAGTTATGCTTAAACCTACTGCGTGTGTGACGTGTTGTAAAAGATTTAAGATTTTTATATTTCTATCAACGTCAAAATAAAATTTGATAGATAATGTAATAAAAAAACAGCACGACCTTTTTCCAAAGTACGATATTGTCCGTTTGTAACTGTGGGACAATCAATCATGTTTAGTACCCAAAGTGTTGACAAAAAGCTTAAATATAGAGTGTAGCCTACCTTCGGTTCCGCAATTTTGGCCAGCTTTTAGCAGTTTATGACTTTTAAAAGTAAGTGATTCGAAAGGTGGCAACATTTAATGACTGCTTTTAGTTTATTGTCCAACAAATTTCGCGACAGATAGCATTTCGATGGTCACTAAGATAGCCGACTGATTCGAGCGACAACCTATTGGGCTAGCAAGATTGTGGGTTCTAATCCTTTCTCGATGGTTTGTGTTTCGTTGAGTAAGAAATTAATGAAACATAAGCCAACAAAACTGCAGTGAGTCAGTTAGTCTGAAGGGGACTGATCTCGAGCATTACGCAATTGGGGGTTGTTCCACCCACCAAACATAAATATGTTACCAAGTATTTTACCATCTTTCTCAAGGTGTTGTTTTAAGTTCGATGGTTGGCTCCCCGACAGTGCACACAAGCAAACCACCCATGCTTTTGATAAAACAAATTTACTTTATTCATAGATAGATTTATAATATTTAGGATTTACCGAACGCGTAACTATACTTTGTCGAAACCGACAGTTTGGCTGTTAACGGTGTGGTTATAGGGCAGGCTGGTAAGTCTTTTTTTAACGAAAACAGTTTAAGAATAGATGCAATTTCATATCCTGGGCCGCTCGAGTGGGGAGGAATTTCTATAATTGATGTGCAACCAACAACAAAATTGTCGAATGCTTCTTTTCGCTTTTCTCCACACGGAGTTTCGGACCAGGATGAAATTGCGTTGCGGTATACCTTAGGTTTTCAAACCACCATCGACCTCAATCTTGGTGCTTCTTGTTTGCTTACAAGCTTGTGCTCAAACACAAACAGGGCAAAGGTCGTTTTTGTTGCAAGCGACGTGAGGCCGTTTACTATCTTCTGACGGTCGAAGTTTGAACGAAAGGACAGCCAGCACTTGCCGTGTTGGAATCGCTTAAGTTGGATTGTTTCCTCGGCACGTTTGTTGTGGAGGGCTTGGGCTATTTCCAGCGAATGGCTTACTTGGTACGAGTGTGGTTAAGAGCACAGGGAAGGCGCTGTGCACACGTTGCAACTGTATTTCAGAAGGCTATTTTACTACGTTGCTTCGATTACCGAAGAATGAACAACTGGATTGCGATTCCCGTTCTTGCAGTTTTGGCACTTTTTGTTATTCTTTCAGCTCATAGGTGTTCAAGTAAGTGTTTCTGATTCTTGGTTCTCTATATTTTTTTCCTGAATTTTCCCGAATTTCTGAAGTTTTTCCTGAATTTCTGTTTGATAGACAGTCAAACTCTAGAAAGTGTGGTGGACACAACTAACCAACACCAAGAGGTATGTAAATCTGTATTTTGTTGCAATGTTTGTCGTTCGATTAGGAGTTAAGTCTCCTTTAGGATCCCCTCCAAGCGCCTGTAGGCTATTTACAGTTCTTTGTTCCAGCCAACCAATGACTGCGTATCCCCTCGGGCAAACTAACCAAGAAGATTGTTTTTGACGCATGTTTTGTCATACAAAAGTGCTGAATCAAATTATTCGTGCAAGAATGTAAAAATCAACAAATGGTGCAATACATTGACGCCATGTTTGTTGCGCAGCGAAGCGGTAACGTCTGCGTATCGAAGTGTGAAACAAAGTCCCCCTAACCATAGAAATGTACACACATTTGCACTAATGTCAATTTTATTTCTTTTACACCTACGTCATCGGGGATTTTAGCTTGTTGCCATTGAATTGAACGCTTCAAATAGGAATAGGATGTTGGTGTTGTTGCATGCATTAGCAATTAAAGTTTAACTGTACTGGTTTTAGGCAGCAGAGTTTTTTCTTTTCAGGGCAGAAAAAATATGGCTAGCAACAATGAAGTTGATTGCTCAAGCAGGAGAACTGTGTTTTCCGTCACAAACATGTCAACACTGTTCAAAAAATGTGCCAAATCCAACAATGCACAGCAAGTCGAAATGGACCTATACCTTGATGCTTGGGAGGAATTAATCAGGTAAAGATACTGAATTTGTAAGATTTCACAATGTTGCAAACTTACTTATAATTGATAATAAATTATCAAGGTAATTTTTTTGTGAAACTATGATTTTCAGCTAGCGCTAGGTGTATCTAAATTACATAAAATGCATGACTTGGTGCACATCTTTTTGGTTTGTTTGTGAAACAATAAAATTTGTGAAAACTGCTGGTGACAGATTTAGATAGAGTTGTAATATGATGCAGTTAAACATGCTTTTCAACTGCTTTAAAATCCGTGTTTTTACTTTACTATTAATTAAACACCTTTTTGCAAATGCTCCACAGCATTGTGGGATAATAAATAATGAACCCTAAACAGCACCATATATAACTTGTAGCAAGTAAATTTTTACTTCAAAAAAATCGTGTTGTATGTTGAATTTGTAGATTTTTAAACTCAATGGGTAAAGCATTTACATTTGTGAGCTCTGATGTGGTTGACAAGGTTGGGATTTTGCGAGATTTTCGAAAATCAGCTCAAGGCAACAATTATGCAACAATCGAGGAAATGATGTCATACGAAAAAGAAAACAATCTGATAAATTACAAAGATGCACCATCAAAAAAGGTTACTTTCATGTAACATCTGGTTTGAGTTTAGGCAACATGCTAGTTACCTATGGATATTACATTAGGTGGCTAAATTTTAATTTGCTTAAATTTGCTTTGACAAAAGTAATTTGCTGACCTAAGTATAAAATTGGACATTATATTTTGAAAACAGGTCAAAGCATCTGGATCAAGAACTCTTCTCAGATTGCATCGAGCTTTAAAATTTCTTTTAATTCTAATTGGCAAACTGGCCAGAAACGAGGATGATGGAAAGGTTTCTTTAATGGGATATAATGCTTATCATGCCTCTCCTATGTCTAAGTAAGTAAATTGCTTACTATGCATTTTGCAACCAGAAACAGTCAGACTTTACTGCTTCTTTTGCCTTAGATATCACCCTTGGATTGTTCAAAAAGCTGTTGGTGTTGCCGTATACATGTTGCCAGATCGAGAAACCTTTATTAAACAAATGTGTCAAGACCTACCCAGAGAGGAAATAGAGTCAACCATGAATGTTTGCTCACAAAGCATGGATGCAGTTTTTGATAATTCTGAAGCACTCTATAGGTTTGCAAAATGTTGTAGAGCTTGACATAAACTTTAAGTAAATTTTATTAAAAGTATTTTCGGGTGATCTAAAAAACTTTTATTTTTTACTGTATTTGTATTACCTTTACTTTACAGTGTACAATAGCTTAAGTTTAGTCTGATGCAATGCAGGCAGTTTGCTTCATTTGTGGTCTTTGCTGCATTTTTAACAAAATATTAAAATCTAAAACATATTTATGTGTCTATATGTTTATCAGTACAGCTTACAACCTGACAGGTTTATTTCTGATTTGCAACCTTTTTTGTTCTCACCATTTTTTTCATTCCCACAATTTATACATAATTATTTAATTGTGGCACTGTTTTGCAGCAAATTCGACCTTCTGGAAATACCTTGAAAGAGAAAAAACCATTAGAAAGTGTTTGCTATCTATGGAACTCACTGTTGCATGAAATTTAGGTGTTGTTCGGATGTGTGCAATATATGTTTCAACATTTGTTCTGTATACACAGTAATTACACAGCAGTGTGTCCGAGAAACTTCTACAAGAATTTCAAAGTTGAGTTTCTATGTGCAGTAGATGGTCCGTTACATTGGCTGTTATTCTTTTTTGTTTTCTATGATTCTGCCCTTGCAGTTTAGGCTACCTGGATTTTGGCTTGGGTGTGCAAGGTCTTGAAATCCAAAGTATGCCATTTCCAATGAGATACTGATGACAAAATCCTGTTTGAATATTTTATTTTCTGCAATTGACCTGTTTTTTGTTGTTCTTTGAGTATTCTTGACATATATATTCTTTTTTACTTCCATGTGCTTTTAGTTAATTCTTGTAAGTGTTTTACATGCTAGGTTTTAGTATGGATGTACTGCATACCACTGTTTTAAAAATTGCCATGATTAACAAATATTGTTTCAGTCCCACAAACATTTAGTTGCATTCTTTACTCAGTTTTAATTAAATTATACAGCATGTATTCTTTGGTTTGTTTGAAGTGTAGAAATGCAGATGTCAAAAAGGCGTGATGTGTTTTTTACGTAATTTTACAGGTGCAAAATCTACAACTTTCAACCATAGAGTTACAACGAATAAAAAAATTTTTCGTCGATACGGTGGCTACATCCGTTGGAAAACGTTGCGTAACATGTTTGCAGACGCTTTACGGGTAAAGTCAGTTCGATACCGCCCCGTTTGAGTAGCTAACACAACTAAGTTTGTACTTGTTTATTTTAACAAATCACCAATGATAACTAATCATTTCATCAAATTGCGTCTAAGCTTGAAACATTTCATTCAGTGCAAAAGTTACTTTGGCATGAGGCGATCGATAGTACCCCGCTTCTCCAAACGTTTTTCCATTTCCACTAGCAAAGTGACGCCATCAATGACCTCCTGTACCAGTTGGACTTCAGACTTGCCGAGTCTGTCAAGGTTCGAAATATCGAATGTTCCTCCAACGGCAGCGGTGTCAACTCCGCCCGTGCCACGTTTTTGCAGCCTGAAAGAAAACAACCAAGTCCAATTAAACTCATGTAAAAAGGATTTTTTCTGGCTAGCTTACTTGGATTGCATTTGTAATTCCTGCTTCGGTTTTCCTTATGCTATACTACGCGTATGGCGCTTTATCAAAATCCAACAGCTGTAACTTTGGTATTTTACTGTGTAACTTGGTATACACGGTATGTCTACGCCTTGAAATATAGCACCGACGAAAAGGTTTTCGTACCTCAGTTTGTCAAGGATGTCATTAAAACGCTTGTCCTTGCTGAGGAGGGGCAACTTGACATGGACACCGCATCTCAGCCCATTACCGCAGTTTGATGGACAGGTGAGAATGTAACCAAGGTTGTCCGATTTCTGAAATTCCCATCCGATTTCCTAAAATGAAAAGCCAAAAATTAAAATTGGCAATATCGTCGATTAAATAAACATCTTTTTTACAAAGCGCGCTGTGTTATACATGACTGCACGAAACAACGAACATTTGTAAGTAACTGCCAATCGGCCTAATAATGCAATATTTTTGTTTTTAGCTATATTTTCCTAATTATGTTTTTTAACCTCTCTTTATCAGCAGTTGACATTCAAGTTGAGTCGTTAATATTTGTGTTTGATTGACGTAATTTATGTTTTCTACTCGGAGTGGATAAACCAGTTATGTCCAAAACACACTCTACGTACCCCAACAATTTTCTCGATTTGGTTGACTCCTTTGCAAAAGCGGGCGAACACGGCCTTCATATCACCGCCTTTCTGCGATGCAACAACGATTTTACTATCAACTATTTAAACAAAAAAATCTATTAAAATCAGTTGTCCCACCTCCATAGAGATAAGACGGAGATGGTCTTCCTCGTTCACCCACACCAAAAAGTTTTTCTCGTCGTTGTGAAAGATCCCACGGGCGTCGGGCCAGTCCCTAGCCATTCCCGCGCTTGTAAGCAGGGGAGAGACCGGCTTGTCAAACAGGAAATGATCTTCTATTAGTTTGTCCTGATCCGCTTCGGACATCGTCTTCAACGAGTAATACTGACCTGTAAAAAGTACGTGTATTTTAAACTGGTTACCGTACCTTCGTTTCTATAGGTGCAGTACAAAATGATTTTAAAAATTTAATTTAAATTCTAAAATGTTTAAACATTTTAGTTTACTTACTCTCCTTCTCCAAAATGGGGAAAAACGTGTTGGCAAACTATTAGAAACGTACCACACAAATCTGAGGATAAGCCTTGAAACGCAGCAATGGCAATATTTTCGACCTCGCGTCGCTCGGCTCTGGAGCAAACGGGTGGATGGGGTAATCCCCGGATTGCTCTGCCGGTTCGTACGCGTGAAGAAAGAACGTATTTTTCGTCGAGTTTTCCACCTTTAATGTGGGCCGGATTTAAGTCGATAGGGTGCGTGTCGACCTCTGGATCATACCCGTTGTGTCTTTCCTTTATTACTGTAAAACACATACAGTAACGTGATGGCGTGGACTTCTAATGCAGCAAAAGACAGAATTGTACCGGTAGTACCGAAGGTCGTTGCAGAACAGCTTATTTAAAAGTCAAAATTGTCTGTTTTACGGTTTAGACGAAAGCCTTGGAAATAACGCAAACCAAACATCTTAAAACGTTTTTTAAATTAACGTTGTCAAAGAATTCATTTTAATGCCAACGTTTCAGCAAACGATGTACCTGTGTAAACTTTTCTTACCGTTGATACCACTACGGTTGATGTTGCTAGCCTATCACCACAAAACAGTTTTAGTGCGAATGCGACAGTCATAAACAATTAACATTTAGGTGAGAGTCCAATTGTCACCTGGATAAAAGAGGTCTTTAAAAGTCTCGTAACTTTCCTCATCGCACGCAGTGAGTCCAACAATTTTAATGTAAGGATGACCCGGGTTGTCGACCCCCGTCTGAATACACTGATCTAGGGTGAAGCCATTTGGAGTTGTCTAAATGTAAAAAGGACTGTACTATCATTTGCAGAAAAAAGAATTTGCTTGTTCGACTTTCTGTAGCTTTTTATTGAAACGGATTTGACTGTATTTGGTTACTTAACAAATACTTTAGTACTTTTTATTGGTAAGGTGTAAACATGTGCTCTTAAAAAACAAAAATAACGCCTCCCGCAACTGCTCTTGGGTCAATGCGTATCATGCTAATATAATGGGGCAATGACTTAGGGTTACACATGTTTACCGATATATGCAGCGCACAACAATCGAACGTAATCTTAAACACCTTGATATCGTAAAATTTTACATTTTGTTCATGAAGGTAAATTGGTTTGATTCTAGTTAATTTCAATATTCTTTTTTAAACAGGCTGTATTGGTCCCTGCTCGGACCAACAAAAGAAAACAACCTAACTTACAACCTTTATATGAAAGTGATGTCACGTCGTCTTTTATTGATTGGACGAATTTAACATCTTATTTAAAGGATTTAACTTCACACCTTACTTTAACAAAATTCGATTGTTCTGTAAAGGTTGCCAAACACCGGTTTAGATTATGAAAGAGGGCATAATAAGTTGTATGGTCCAGGAAGCGTACCAGGGTGCGAAGCTGAACATAACCGTGTCTTACATTGAGAAAAATATCCAATTTTTTGAGGATCGGATGGCGCATGCCCCGTTGCCCTGGAAAGTTTTGTCGCTTTTTTCAAAAGTTAAGAAATGGAAATGCTCCTAATACTGTTAAAATGCCACTTACCACATCTCTAAGCTTAGCATAACATCCTGGCGTGAGGTGATTTTTCATAATATTATGATGGTTCTTGAGGTCAGGAAAATCTGCACCTGGTGGATACTTCAGTTCTCGTGTCGGTGGCAAACGAGCTCCAGCAGCATGCCTTTCATTTATGTACCACAACGCTGCCGAACTAGCTGCCGCTATGACCACACCAATTTTCTTTGAAAACATTTTTGCAAATCCTTTTCTTGAACTAAATTCCGGACTATTTATAAATGCTGGTACCCCTTTAACAGTCGTTGCACGCAAACCTGATTCAAAATTGTGTCAAGTTGTATTCATCGAACAAAGGGTGAAACAATGGGGTTTGTCTGACCTTGTCGCGTTAATAATTGACTTCACAAAACCGCAAAACTAAAAAAGAAAAATTGCACTAAGTTTCAGGTGTAAGTTTACCAAACTGTTTTTCAAAAATTTGCACATGCTGCATCTAAAAACGTAAAAAAGTTTATGTAAGACAGCGATTTTGGCTAATTTTCCCGTTTATTTTACCAACGTCAACATTTTGTCTGCCATCACATCGCTATGTGGAGTCACGTACAAGCGTGTTTAACTAGGG
This sequence comes from Phallusia fumigata, assembly GCA_008931825.1. Taxonomy (NCBI): domain Eukaryota; kingdom Metazoa; phylum Chordata; class Ascidiacea; order Phlebobranchia; family Ascidiidae; genus Phallusia; species Phallusia fumigata. Next base: position 51,472 of record QXVZ01027690.1, read on the forward strand.
GAAGAAATAACGGTTTGTGTAAAGTAGATCCACACGTCAGCACATTGCCTGTGACGATGTGTGGTTATATTCATCGAAATGTTACTCCTAATAATGCTAAAAATAGGGCTATCGCGCTTGTTATTTTAATTCAGTTGCTTACGTTTAATTTCAGTTTATATATGTTTGTTATTCTCACTTCACTTCAACAAAATAACAAAGCAGCCAATTTGGTCCCGGAAAAACAATGTTAACGTTAAGCAACTTTTACTACTTCATTATTACGACTTCCAACATGCAAATCGGTTTGGTACCGAATCTGCATTAAAAATCCTGGCTCTATTTCCACCATTTTGGCACGTGCTATTTTTTATTTTTGTGGTACGAATCAAGGTTGCCTTGCATTGTCGTTTTCTTTTGCCCCAATATTTTATCAATGTGCAACCATCAACATCACTTTACTGTTGAATGACCATAAACTGGGTATCTCCCCGAACTGTTCAGTGATGTTTGCGTTTTTTGACCAGACTTGGTAAAAAACATTTTTATGTCACTTTGTACCTCATGTTAATAATTCAACAATTTTGATGAAGAAGGCTTCGTGTATTGTGAATTATTATGTTGATTATTCACATAGGTTGAGCTGATGTTCAATGGCATTTTTAACTTTTTAGCAATTATTATCGACCAAAATATTTTCGACAGGTGGCCGGTTGGAAAGGCATGAGACCCGCGTGTCTTAAAAATGTCACCATCTAGAAACAAACAAAACAGGAAAGATATGGAGAAAAAAATTCGGCACATATCTACGATTTTTTTGAATTGTTTCTAAGGGCAATTAAAAAACTCTTATGCTGGCGTCCCCAATTACCAGGGATAAAAAAAGACCCCAGGACGTTTTTCTTAAAAACATTTTATCAATTGGAGGACCGTATGCTTTGTACTAAAGCTAATATTTTAATTATTATAGAAAGGATATATAGCGCCCTGATAAAATAATACGATGGAAAAGTTGCGGGTCACGGCCCTTAATCATCAATGCGTGTTTAAGAAAGGATCCCTCGTTTATATCGTGTGGTACCGGTGGTTTGCTTAAATACATTTTATTGAAGGTATTTGTCCATTTCATTGACTACAATGTCATGATCAAAACATTGCATCAGCCATGCTGCATTATTTGTTGATTGCCGTGTAATTATAAATATATGTAAATAAAGTTTAGATTCGGCTTGTCACATAGTTGTTTCAATGGCGCAAATTATTTAGCAGGTAATCAAACGCAGACAAAAAAACAGTTGCAAAGTGCAATGGCCGCTTTTGCACTATTTTTTATCTAGCGATATTAAAACATGTTTGGTTTGTCATATGTAACACGTTTGTATGGGCAATTAAGAACGTTTTACCTTTTAATTTCGGACTGGCAAACGTGGCTAAATTTTAATACTGCCATAGCAAAGAAAACTATAACAGTGTTTTTTGGTCATAGTCAAAAGTGCAAATGAACGACGACAGACGTGTTTTGTTTGTTGGTATTTTTTGTGCTTTCGGCACCTCAACTTAAAATAGTATTTTCGGAGACGTACCACAAGCGAATCATGTGCACACTGCCCAGTGGTTGTATCGGTTGTATATCAGAACAGCTTTTATGAAACATTTTTTGCCATACATTTTCTACTCTGACGTGTTTTTGTGAGTGACGGTTTGGTCAATTCTTTTAAATTGATGTTATTTTCCTTTTGCTGTGACTCACATATTAACACTTCCTGATTGTATAAATTTACAGCTTAGCAGCACGTTGCATGGTTTGGGGTGTTTTTTTGTGATTGGTTTTGTTGTTGTCCTGCAACATATCTGTCATTTTTGGTACTTTGCATTTGGCCAGGTGCAGACTAATCGCGTTACTTGTTTTTCTGGATGCTCCGGATTTCTGCAGAGATATGCCGAGATATGCTCTTAGCGAATTGCGGCGCTTGCGCTGTGTAAAATATAGTAAACTTTGCAACCAAGCCATTAGAAGACCACCTTCTTGTATTTCCTGTCCAGCCCATCATTCTCTACTACAGATGTGTCACACAAAGCCTGGTAATGACGGTGTTGCTACAACGCGATCCACCAACGTTTCAACGTTGCGTAGCTATCTTCGGCTTGGTCATTGTTTTAGTGCTATTGGTTCGCTATGATTTTTCGTGATCGAACTTAACTCGACATGTTGTGTATAACTTTTGTTCCGCCATAATGGGTGTGGATTTACCTGCCCAGTTTTTTTTTAATGCCGTTCATGATTACCAAGGTGCATATAATCACAGCGTCACTGTGGAAGGATGTACGAGAGGAAAAGGTTGAAAACAACTGGACTATAGAAAATCGATAAACGACGTTGCTGACGCAATTCTGCGCTGACTTTGTTGGTGAAAAAAATCAATGACACATACCCACAGTTCTAGAACATGTTACATCACGCATATTTAAACATCAATAGTAATCATTCAACAACAAAGAAAGCACCAAATTTTTGACGATTAACAAGGAGGAAAAATCTGATTGCCACGGTTCACAACATACCTTCCCTATTATACTCAGCAAGTAGTAAAATAAGGCAAAACATTGTTTGTACATTATAGATTAGTTATTTATACAGTATTACTATTAAATATTAAATTAGGCTAATAAACAAATTTGAAACAATTCAGTCAGAGTAGACACAGAAATTACAATAACATTGCACTTGTGAAATAGAGAACTGAAGAAAAGGAAACACAGCAGTTTTCCAATGCATACGAGGTACCAAGGACATATGAATATTTCATGAGTGCCTGCACACAGGCTTTTCACAAAAGCCAATTTCACACCATCCAACTCAGTGGTAATACTTTGACTACATTTAACTTTAGCACTAATAGTGATGTGTTGATAACAATCACAGAAATTTTGTGATTTGTTTCGTGATTGTTTATCCTGGAAGATGTAAAATTCTGTTTTGCCATAACTGCAAAAATTTTGTGACAATATACTTCATGATAAGTTTCACAAGCAACACCTCATGCACAAATTTTGTACCACATTAATATTGTAAATAAATTACAAACATGGTCACTTCAAATAAACAACACATGCTTTTCAAAGAAAGAATATTACAGTTTTGGGCCATTTGCTACCTAGTCCAAAGTACACTTAATGTCAATGATGCTACGGTGCTTCAGCATGTTTGTTGTAATAGGACTGTGGAGTGCGATTGTGCTGTATGTGTGCACCATCAAATCTTGAATTTAAAACCCCTAATGAGGTTGCTCGTTTCATGTTGGAACTCACTGGTGGATTTAAGCCAGCTGGTTCCCCTTCATGACCACCAGTGATTTTGCTTACCAATTTTGCACTGCTTCTTTTCAGAGAATCACGCAACCGATTGAACGATCCACTTCGTCTTAGGGCACCGCTTCCATCACCACTCCACTCTACTTTGACCTCATCACCATCCTGTGTGCGGTTGTACTGCGCCTTCTCTTGTGGTTTAGGAGCAGCTTGTCTACCAGGTGGCATGCTTTGTCTGGTAGATCTTGTGGCACAGTTTTCAAGGGTTTGTGCTGCTTCGTACTTGCCCTGTCTGCGATACAAAGCTCCAAGATTTTTCAATGTGGTTGTGACTGTAGGGCTATCAACTTTAGCAGCTTTGTACCATCCACCATACTCTGCATATGGGGCTGTGTCTTTATGTTGACCAGCATAAGCAGATGCCTCCCTCTCTTCAGCATGCATCCAAATCGGCTTGTTTTTCTCATCAATGCTTCCAAAATCTTTTTCATGTGCCTGTGTAAGAACTTGTTTGTACAAGGTTTCAGCCTGCTTAAACTTGCCCTGTTTCATGTATGCCGAAGCAAGATTATTCTTGGTTTTTGCAACATTCGGATCATCTGGGCCAAGATTTTTTTCATAGATTTGCAAAGCTCGCTGGTAGTATTTTTCCACTTCATCATATTTGCTTTGATTTTGGCACAACAGAGCAAGGTTGTTAAGTTGCTTTGCTACATCTGGGTGGTCTTTTCCAAGCACCTTCTCTCTAATTTCCAGAGCTCGCTTGCACAATGGTTCAGCTTCCTTGTACTTTCCTCTTTTTCCATACAAAACCGCAAGATTATTTAAAGTGGCAGCAACAGCAGGATGATCTGGTCCCAGTGTCTTCTCTCTAATAGCTAGTGCATCATTAAGTAGATTTCCGGCCTCCTTGTATTTGTTTTGATCTCGATACACAAGTGCCAGAATATTCAACATAGTGGCAACATCTGGGTGGTCATGGCCTGATGTTTTTTCCAAATCTTCCAAAGCTTGATTGCAAAGAGGAACAGCAACTTCATATCTTCCCTGGCTGGCATACTGGATAACCAAGTTATGAAGAGTTCTGAGCCGAGCGGGTATTTCATATCCACCACTAGCAACAGAGCTGGAATTGATTTTGTTCAAAGATGTTGACTGAATATTACTTCCGTCTCCAACACCATCATCATCGGGTGTGGTTGTATTGAACAAATCATCAATATTGCTGCCTGTTTGGTTTGAACTGCCATTGGCACTTTCATCCACATCACCATCAAATTTTTTAATTGACTTCATAAACTCGAGATGATTTTTCTCTTCCTCCAACTGAACAATTTTCTGCTCTGACATTTGTAATTTGTTTTGTGTGTTTGCAAGTTCATCTCTGAGCCATGCATTTTCTTGACAAAGTCGCTTAACTAATGCCTTTGAACGCTGCTTTTCTGATTCCAAATTGTTAAGGTGACAAGACAGTGAAACCATCATTTCAGCCTCTCCAAGACCAAGCTCAATCATTTCCAATGATTTCTTGATTATATTAGATTTTTCTTCAACCAAATTTACATCATCATCCTTCTCTCGCCTTATTGCATTTAATGTGGCAAGCAAACTGTGTAAAATTGAGTTATGTTCATTTTTTAATTGTTCTAAACCTTGCATTACAGCTCTCGTATTTGTCAAAATATCATCTTGTGATTGTCGGTTGTCTTGTGGATCAGAAGCAATTTCAGAGCTAATATCATTGATATTTCCATCAGTTCCAACCACAACCACACTACTTGTCATCTTGAATTTTTTTAGGTTTTTATCCTAACCCATAAATTTATTTAGCCACCTAAAAATTTTAAGAATTCTTCACTAATTAATTTTAAAAAAAAACATAGATAAATTTACCAATTATTGTTACTTCCAAAGTTTGTATTAAACGTTGTGAAAATATTTTTGGAGACGAAGCAAACAAAATGTCTGCTCTTGCGCTTCGTCACGTACTTGTTTAAATGGGCAGGCTTTTTGCCATGAAAGACAATGACAAAACTTTTTACATTTCTACGATAACTAACAAAACAAACAACGCGTTTTAGTAGCAGGTGTATATTGCAAGCGACAGCAGTAAAATTTTCTCTGACAACGAAGCCTTTTATCATGATTTACCCAACTCCGAAAGTGCGTATGCATGGGCGCTCAACCATGACAATCATCATCAAGCGACGAACGACCTGAAAAATGCCTCGTGCTTTTGTCAAATTTGCCGAGACTCTAAGCAAGTTTAGACAAATATTTAAACATACATCAAAAACTTGAGTACCGTTATTTTGTTTATAATGTTTAAATGCGTTTTTTGATACACATCAGAGAAGCGGTTTACGTATTACTAGCACTACCTTCCCGTTCTTGATCTCGCAAAGGCAATGTCTGTCTGCCCTGCCGCCAACAACGGGACAGTCTGCTCGTTTGCTCTCATCCGTTTAATGAACATGACGTCAAAATAAAGAAACAAAAAAGTCTGCTCACTTTCGTGATCAACCAATCACAGTTTGGCGCTAGGAGCTAACAGTGACCAATGAAAATCAAGTATTTCGGGTTGCGACCTTTTGCACACGGCACTGAAGTACTATCATGTTGTTGTGCTCCATTTTCAATTGAGAGAACAGTGGTATAACGAAATGGATTTTTAAAATACCACGTTTTTGTGAAAGTTTTACTTGTATACAGTATGAGGTCTGAAAAGTTAAAGTTGCGCTAACGCCTAGAAACTTTTTGTTGATAACCGTGATATACCTAACTAATTGCTTAGACGATTTTTGACTAGCAAGTTTGTGAATTGACAAAAAGGTACAGGTTGGTTGGAAGTCAGTATTATTTCTTTGGGTATTTCTTTTTGGTTTCGCTGTCAGTGTACCTTTAGCATCACATTTAAATGCAACTACAGTGGCCAAAAGCAAAGTTTGAATTCAGCACACAATACTACTAAATGTGCTATCTTACACAACAATTACTTGAACAGTAAGTTTATGGGGAATAATTGCAATTACAAATTACATTATGTTTGTGTTCATGTGACTAACCAGTTATTTTCTTTTTGACACACTAGTGTTGTAGAGAATGTTAGAGTTCAGTTGTATTACACTTAAAAATGTCCTGGCACAGTGTGTTTGAATAAAACTTCCATATTAGGACTCAACTAAACATGTCTGTTAACAATACATCACCAACCATCCCAGTTCCTGTGTCCATCCCAATTACCCCATCATTTTCTATTAATGATGTTGGTGTGGTTTTGTCAACTGGTAGTACAAAACCACCATTGCAGTCACAAGTTGTCTACCAGCCTATTAGCAAGGTCTCTATTAACCCAATGCCAGCACCAGCAAATTCAGCACCAATGTTTGTTCAGGTAAGTTAAGCTAGCATTCATAAGCAGTCTATTGGCAGAGTTTTGTTTAAAGCGAAAATGTTGCATTTAAATGGTTGCAAACTGGTTTTAGGGTTAAATAATGTAAATGGTGTTTGCAGGACAACTCTTCAATAAAACAACCATCCAGCAGTGCCCCAATGTCCATGGCCAATGCACCTATTGCAGTGTCTGTTGCTCCGAAACAACTTATCACCAGGTTGCCTAATCAGGTTACCCAACCTCAAAAGACATTTGGCAAACATCAATTGCCAGTTCGTTCAGTACCAGCATCAGCCTCAGTCACACCACAGGTTATTCCCAGATCTACTTCTGCTGCAAATACTGTTACAACAGCTTTGTTAGACCCAGGCGGTGGAGGAGGTGGCTTTCCACCGAAAGCAGTTGCTTTGCAATCCGCTATTATACCAGGTGCTAAGCAAAAGGTAAGAAGTACATTTAACCTGTGAATTTATTGCCTTCACTAATTGAACAACTCCTAAACTTGGTCAAACATTTGTGTTTACTAATTTTTCAACAGTTACAAGCCCAACATGTTTTAATGGCTCCTGGTCTGAGAACTCCTGCACCCATCAAGTATTCGCAATTTCAGCCAACTGTAAGCAATTACAAATCATTGCAAATTAAGAGGGCTGTCATTTAAATACATCATTAATCTGTAGATTGTTTAAAACTTTTACCAAACAAAATTGCCAGCACAAAGTGTGTGGGATGGGTGAAACTGATTTTTCAACCAAACATTTTGTTATTTGCAGACATTTAGTTCTGTATCCTATCAAATACCTAATCAACAACAGACTGCAACCACTTTGGCAGTAAAACCTTTACAAAGTGGCAACCGTGTACAACAACCGTTGGTGGTAAGTTGCATAAGTATACATGATTGTGTAGGTAGTCCTTATGGCTTAATCAAGTGCTGGTAATCCATTTTCTTATCTACTTTAGCTTACTACCAATAAAATTTTTAGGTTCGGCCAATTTTTCAACAGAGTAGACCAATACCACTTGCAGTTGCTACTACACAAGAAGCTCCAAGAAGGTAGATTTTGGTTTTTAAACTGTAACCCTTGGGCAATGATTGTATGCAATCCATGTTACTAGCTAATTTGATTGTCTGCTAGTTAAATAATATTTTACCTCTGTATTTCAGGCCCAGCAGTGTACTTCATCAACCAACCACAACAATAAGCATTTCAGTATCAGCAAGGCCAAACAGCCAACAAGAACCTGTCCAGTTGATTAATGCCACGTCTCGAGTTTCTGTTACTTCAACTGCAGGTAATTAGTTCACATAAAATGTCCTGCTGACTTTCATTTATTGTTCTTTGGTACAAATTGGAGCATTGCACATGTCTTAGATCTCACCATTTGCTGTAAATATATTTTTTAAGCTTTGGGGGGTGGTTTTATCTTTATCTGTTTTTTTTTTCTTGATAATTTTTTTGTAAAGGAGGAAAATCGGTGTACCAAGTGAGCATTGCATCATCATCAGGTGTTTCTCCTCTTTCTGGTGCTACACCGAAGGGGACCAGAAAAGTGATGACTCCGAGGACCATTATTACAAATAGTGTGATCAGTAAGAACTGGCACATAAATTTATAACATGCTCAAACAGCAAATACAAAATATTTTTTTTGTATTTAGACCGTACTGCTTCAACGTCAAGTGCACCATCAAGCATTGCCACATCTGTAACTTCTTTCACTTATTCTGCTGCTCCATCTCGCTTAGCTTCCATAGCATCAATCACAACTTCTGCTGTTGCTAAGGTGTTTCCACAGCCGGTATGTACTGAATTGTCAAAACTGTATTGTCTGTAAATAACTGTAGGCTCCAATAATCCTAAAAATGTGCAAATTTTTTTTCTTTTATTTCTTTTTTACAAGTTTAACCTAAAACCAGATGATAATTAAATTTACTATCTTTTTACTGTCTTTTTTCAATCTCTTTGACATAAAACATATCCTTTATTTTTGGCTAGAAATACTTTCATTTGCATTAAAGTTCGTTGGCAATTAAAAAGAAAATCTTATTTGTAGTAAAATTCAGGCATTATGATGTGTATTTTTAGTCTATGTTTATTATGCTGTTACACTGCTATTACAATTTGCCATCAACATTAACTTTTTTTTGAAACTACAGCCTTCAGTAAGTGGCATCTCAGCTCATGTTCGCACAACAGAATTCAACCAGTCTGCAAGTTTGGTCCGTCATACACAACCTTCCACAGTGACAACAAATCAATCATCATCGTCTGGCAGTGCTGTTGTAGCATCAGTTGCTGCATCCTCAAGGGTAGGAACGTTTGAAAAATAAGTTTTTGTCCTTGTCCAAACCCAACTTACAGAATACATTTCATTGTTTATGTTTTAGACTGTTGCGTCAGTCATGCAGCCGATGATCTACATGCCTCAGGCTCCTGGTATAAGTCTCAGTTTTCCGTATCATACTCCCACAGCGACATCATACACATCACTTGGTCCTGGCATCCGACCTGCATTAAATATTTCAGGTATGCTAACACGTACTTGTGTTAGTAAAAAAATTACTTTAAAAGCATGTTTGCATATTCTTCATTTAGCTCCCAATCAGTCTGCTCCAATTCGCCTAAGTTCAAATTTACTAGTGATGGAAGCCCCAAGGCTTGGAACAGCTCAAAGCAATATTGCAGCCTTTACTCAAGGTACTACTGTAATACGGCCTGACATACATATTGTATGAATACTCTTAAACTAAACATTTTTTTGCAAAGGCCAAAAAATTCTTCAAACAGTGCCTGCAACACAAACTGGAGGCTCAGATCAACCAAGAATGCTGCCCCCAAATATGGCATCAGGCCAAGTACCCACAGGAATACAACATGTCCCAAACATGTCTCCGAAGCCAGCTATTTTGCGCCGCCCTATTAGATCTGACACAAGGTAAGATTAAAATCTGTTGGTCAACAGTAGTTTATCATTTACAAAATTGTTCCGATTTTAGTATCACCAAAAAGTTAAATTTTACCTCTGAATCAAGAGCTCCTGATCGAGGATCCCCAATAAAAACTGAACAAAGGTGGGTTGTACTAATTTTTTTTTATAAATCATTGTCATCACTACATTTATACTATGTCAACCTACATTAACATTATGTGGAGATTTATCAAGGTAATATCAGGTTGCTTTTTAGAAATTCTTCTGATGGAAGCTCCAATATTCATGCACCTTCCAAGCGCTACTCACATGAGGTGACATACTCTGTAACCTCCAATATCAAACCTGCATTGGCAGGTCAAGGTATACTGACAAGTTTCCACATTGTAACCAATGAGATCGTATAATTGAAACGTTTTGTTTTTAGTTAAACCAACTGTGACTAGCAATGGACTTGGCCATCCCTTGAAATTGCAAAGCAACAATACCAACATACCATATGTGAAAACAGGTTTTGTATGTTTGTAATAAATCTTACAAGTATTTATTGCATTGTGTAACAACAAGTATACATTGCTAGAACCAGGGTCTGGACCTCATGGTCGTGTAACAAACTCAAACATAGATGAGCAGAAGATGGGGGTGGAACAGGGTTTTTCAAATGTGCCATTTTCAATTAAAACTGAAACAGGTAATTATATACCAATGACATTCTTTTTAAAGTCTTTTGATGTTTTTACTATTTTTGCATAGTTTCAGGCCAAATTTCGCAGCAACGGTTTCACCCCACCACAACCTACCACCTTCAAGGCAACAAACAAAGCCAAGACGGAAATTCATCCCAACACCAACAAGTGATACATCAGCCAGTGTCGAAAGTGAGGCAGCTGCAGCAACGTGTGACGGTCACGGCAACCCCTAAAATCATCCCTGCCCATCAGCCACAGCACAGTGTCAGTTCACCAGCATTGCCAAACAACATGCTGATCCGCCAGGTCAACTCCAACACTGCAATGCACTACAGGGCTGGTGAACTGCACCAGACATCCATACACAATGAGAGCAAGCTAAAACTGAGTGACAGCGCCCCTGCTGGAACACTAAAAAGAGCATATGACAAAATCGTTACCCCCCTACCTCGTGATGACTGCCTAGGAACGAATTTAGAGCAACAAAATTCGCATTTCATTCAAAACAGCGCCCACATCAACTTGAGCAATTCTGCACATGATCCGTTAATGGGACTTTCACCAAGAAAGAAGCCAAGAAAACAAACCCATGTTATCGCAGAAGGTTTGTACCATTTGGTTTTTGGTTCATCTTTCACAATACGATACCACAATAGGAAGAAGTCAAGTTTGTTATGATAGACTTGTATGAAAGTTTTTTTGATTAGCCTCTTTAACAAAGCCTCAGTGGCAGGGTTTAAAATTTGAAAGATGGGATTTAAGAATTTATTTTCAGAACTGCCAGAAAATGTGCAGATGATTGATGATGAAATGTCAACTGATGATGCTGATGAGTGTGAAGATGAACAACCTTCTGTAATGGCTGCCAGCAATACACAGGAGAACTTTAAATTAGGTAAAGCAACTTTTTAGAGTTAGAGATGCCGTTGTCCCAAGCTAAAAACTTGTTCTGTCTGTTGGTCTGCTTTAGTTCAAATTTTGTTTGTTTGTTTAACATGTGTTTGGAAATAGTTGAGTGAAATCACGTTTTTGCAATAAACATTAGCTGTGTTTTTGTCTTAGGGTCATCAAAAGGATCAAACCGCTTATTGCCTGATTCAGGTCAATTTGATATAAAACCTGTGGTGACAACTATAGTCAAGCCCACTACGGAATACACAGATGAGGATGGTGTTAGGTACAAAAAATTTTTACCTGTGTGTGCCTGTGTATTGATAAATTAAGAAATAATATGGGTTGTATTGTACAGGTATGTTGTTGTACGAGAACGCCCTCCTATTAATTTACTTAACGGGCACAGAACAAGAGCTGTAAACAATCACTTCACTCACTACTCTGATGTAAAAGTCAAAGGTATTTACCAGTGTGTTACTTTGTTTGGTGAATGCTACCTGTAGTGTTAAATCTGCAACTTGTCTATTTTACATTGTAGAAAAGAAAATTACGTTCCAAGATCAGTGTTTTGACTTGAATCGCATGAAAGGCTGGAAAGTAAAACATCTGGCAATTCAACTTGATGAGCTGGTAGGCTTCCACAGTTCAAACTTTCGCAGAATTGTTGTAATAATATTCTCACACACGAAAAACACTTTTACATTTCGTTTACCCAACTTTTTTACTATTCCAGCGAACTCTTGACGCAAATGCTCTCGAACGCTTTGAGCGTGTTAAGAATGGCCTGCTTCAGCATTGTCAGGCCATGCTTAGCACAGACGCAACGCCATGCGAGGTCGGTTGCAAGTCACCGGCTCAAATCCTATCATTGCCGACCTCTGTTGCAACCACAACCCCGACACAAGCTCGTAATCTCTCCACGACCTTTTCAAAGCCATTTTCTTCGACAAACGTCGGTGAAAGCTCACCCCTCACACCCCTTGAGCGGCGGGCATCCCGAATTCGGGAGGAGATCCTCAAGACCGAAGAGATGGCGCAGGTATTGGAACCTTATTGGTTATTATTTTTGTTCCGGTTTTGTTGTCCCTTTTTTCGATTGCAAAAGCCTGCGCAGCTTTGCAAACAGTCTACAATTTGGTGATTTGTAGATGTTTTAGCCCTGATGGTTTTGATTTTGCTATGAGCATTTTAGCGAAACTTTTTTTGTAATTACCCTTATCTGCAGGCGAACATTCAGCGCTGCAACGTCATGCAAGAACAACTCTCCGAACTGAAGGCGATTTTCGTAAAGGTATTAGACAACCGCGACCTCGCCACCAAGCTCGTGGAAGCCGGGCGTGTCAGTCAAAAATCATCCAAGACAGTCGGATCAAACGGGGTGCGGACTGCTAAGAAGAAGAAGAGCTAGTCGATAGCCAACCACACAACGCTGTCACGTGACCTTAGCCGAAAGCCGAGGGCGTTTTGTGCCTTGTGGTCAAGAGGAGTGGTTCGACTGGCCTGAACGCCAACAAGCCAACTGATGGACTTTGTTCGAAGCCACGAAAGAATATTTTTCAAATTCCTTTGCGCATGTGCTCAAGCGCAAGTACTAAAAATGCCAGTCGACCGGCCGTTTTACAGATATTGTGGTTGCACTTACATTTTATATTGAATGTAGAGCTCACAAAAGACTGATGGCAGACGCGACGCACATTGGTATGGACGTGCCTCCGTGCATCACAGAAGCTTTACTGACATTCCAGTCTGTTCAACCGATGTAGAGTTACATCAAAATTGTCTTATAGCACCTGCTTAATCTTCAGCACATGTTGTTAGATTAACAGAGAATAAGCCTAATGATGAACTTATCGTTCTTTCGTTATATTTTTGTACTCAGTACTTGGACTTATTAACAGCGGATTCGGTCGTACTAAAACTACAGTTGGACGGTGCCTAATTAGCACCTCATTCATACTAAGATGAAAAGCAGTTTTCACCGATGTCCATGTACCAACTACCTTGAGCTACACCAAGTTTGTTGCGAATTTAAGATATTGTGGCGATGTGACTATAGTTCAAAGCGACCTTTGTTTATGCCGCTGCAGTTTCGTGCACTTCGCTACACTCAACAAACACCCAAAAATATATTTTTACTGATTGCCTGAACGCATGATCGATAAAAGTTTCATGCGCCACGGTGCCTAGATGACGTCAGGTTTTCATACATCTGACTGCTTTGTAAATAACCACATTTCGACGCTTTTGTTCTTTTTGCTTTTTATTATATTTTGTAACGTAACTTTAAAAGCTTCTATGGTCCAAGATGTCTTAACGTGGTGAACACTGAACGTGTAATAAATCTGCAGCCAAAATACTTGCACTGCTTTCAGTTGAATGAAGAGCAGCACCTTTGCGCGCCAAAGCACTCAAGTCGCACAAACTGTGATGCACGGTTGAATGCGTACGGCAAACTGAGTCCAATTGGTCACCAAAGCTCCCCAGGCAGTAATAAATTTGTGCGCTATAGTTTTTCAACAACATTATTTGTTTTTTATAGCTTTAAATTCAAACGCGATTTATTAGTATTCTTGAGCGATTTCCTAAGATTTAAACAGTTGTAAGAAAACGATGTTCACTGGCTAGAAAAAAAATTGTACATAGAACAGAAAAATACAGCAGGGTAATTTGATTTCTAAATGGTTTGTTGGTGTACGTCAGCGACAATTATTGTTTTGTCAATACAATTATCAAGTTTTTGTTCGTTTTCATTTCGAGTGTCGCAAAATAGCAACATGGAAAGAAAGGTTACAGCGTCTACTATAACGCCATTAATACCACCATATTCTAGCAAATAAATATAAGTTTCGAAATGTTTGTTTTATGGTATTTTAATATTTTCATCAGGTAATGGAAATAGTTTTTGTCCGCTAACGCATTTTATTTTCATTTTTGTAACAATGGCTAATAATGAAGTATAAACCAAACAAACCACACCCGCACGCTTTTGCTGCTTCGTTTTCAACTTTTCAGTAACAGCTATATTACATGTGCATTGGCTAATTAAATCCAGCAGCTACTAAGCACTTTTGTAAAACCATATTTTAACACCTCTGAAGCTTGGTACTTACCAGTTAAATCACAAGTGGAAGACACATTGGAAACATTTTTTTCTACTTGACTGATATGACTAGTATTGAGAATCACTGAGTAGTGTAACAGCCATCTGTTTGAAGTTGAGAACAGTTCTTAATAATTTACATTATTGTAAGTAATGTTTAATGAGAAGATGTTGGTGGTGACAAGACCAGGCTATATAGCTCCAATGGTAAACTACTCGATGGTATTTGGCATTACCATTACATGCTGTTTTTTGTATACATTACTGTAAATACTGTTATGATAATTTATTTTACATGGAATGATTACAATTATTCCTGTTCAGGGAACCTTTTTTGTTTTTAATCCATTCTACAATGTAGTTTTTCTATTCCCCAATATACTTTTCGTTTCAGAAATAGGTACAAATTAGGTGTTGGTTTGGGTTAAAAATTTTATAGTTTCAATCACAAGTGCCTTACAAAGCTGAAATATGCCAGTCAGAAAGCAAGGTTAGTTAATGTTATGGAGTATCAGAAAAGTCTACAATATTGCCATGAGAGAAAATTGTTTAAACCGGAGACTGCTGTGCATAAAATATGTAAACTGATATCCCTAATTTAATGTAAAGCACATTTTAACTGTTCCCATTGTGTGTAAGCCATTCGATCATTGTATGTGTACATTGGCCTTTAATATGATGCAATATACATGTTTACTGATCCAAGTGTTGTTTAAAATGAAAACATGCAAAAAATACAATAAAGAATATGATAAATAATTGGATGACCACACTGCAATAAAAATTGTTGAATAATTTTATAATTAATGTGTTTGCCATCTAATACATGTATACACTCTGATTTTAAGATGCTGAAAGGGCACTGGCTTTATTGGAGCAGTACCATAATCGACTTGATAACCCAGATGATACACCACTGAGGGGAGCTCTTGAAAAAGTAATGGACATATTCAGAAGCCAGTTGTTTCATGCATTGCTGGGTGAGTATAATGATATTTGAATGAATGGTTACTCCCATAAATGACCAATTACAAGCTGAGTTTCCAAAATGCTGGGTTTTTGACAACTAAGTAGTGTTTAGAGGTAATTTTTTATGAAGTAATTTTTATTTTTTTTTGCATGTTAACTATGTCAACATATTATATTTATGTTTGGACAATAGTGTTTTGAATTAAATATTTTTTACAGATATTCAGGAATATTATGAACTTACACTATCCGAATCTTCTGAAGATATGGAATACAACCAAGTGATAACACAAGAAAAATTTTTGAATAAAGTCTCCACTACTCCAAACCACCTACATGTACCAAAACAATACAACAACAATGCTATATCCATAGAACAAGTAAGTGTATTTAAAATTATTTTTTCAAAAGGTTGGAGCTGGCTGATGTTGTTGCTGGTTAAAGGTGAGGATTAAGTAATCAGGAATGCAGAAATTACAGCACTTAGGTTTCTGGTTTCTAATGAGCAGACTTCTACAAGAAAAATATTTTGCTTAAAATTGTACTGAATATCAGTGTCACTAATCTAAGCTGTAATATACTTCTGTGTAGACTTGTGTTTAGAACATAAAATCTGTTTGTCTTGTTAAAATAACACATGTTGCTGACTTGTGTTGTCTGATGTTATTGGTTATGTATGTCATTAAATTTTCTGATGTGTCTGTAAATATTTGTGAAAAATTGTTCATTGAATTAACCACTCCAGATCTAGAACTGTCATCAGAGTTACACAACAAATGTATTTTTTCATCAACAAGTTGTATGAATAGTTCACTTTTCTCAAGGGACTGTGGTTGATTTGTCAGACTTTACTCAACAAACCATAGCAGCTTAATGAATGTGTCTTGTCAGCTGTCTCTATAGTGTTGTATCTGCAAGTGGCCAGGTGATCTAAAATGGTTGCACATTGAACTGACATTTAGTAAAAGTACTTAAAGTGAGTTTCAGTATTTGTTTACTACTGGAAAAATTTGGTGGTTGGGCATCTTTTGCCAACTGAAAGAGGAAACCCTGCACCAAATCTCACCGTTCATTTCCACTTCACCTGCGTCGTTGGGACGTTCGCCAGTTGCCCTTATGATTACAACGTTAGCTTCCTGTCGCTTCTCCTGCGCCTCATTCTAAGCAGCTACTCCTTTCTCATGAACTTCGCCCAGGCTCGTGAACTCCCAACTTGGGGCAATTGCCAAACCAATCGCCGGCCGCTTACCTTGTAGGCACCCATTGCTACTTTATGCCAAGCTGGATTGGCTGAGTGTCTTATTGCTTCGTGGACGCGAGCTCGTCTATGATAAATGACGATCGATCGCCGGGCGAGCTCACTTGCGACGTAATGCACCCTAGGGATTCGGGGAGAGCTTGTGCACGGATCAGAGTTGCTGTCTGCCGAGGACCCGCCCTGGGTGATTAAGTCAAGAAGTTGGTTACGTCATTCGCGCGCATTCTGTTTTGTGCCACGTGGTTCAAAAAACTGGAAAAGAAGACGATTCGCTGGAAAAGCTTTAAGGTTTAGGAGCATCGGGGAAGGATCGTTATTAAGCGTACACGCGATCTGTTTCGACTCACATAATTGCATACATTGGCAAGTAGCGACAGGAAAGCGCTTAAAACAGTTGTAATCTCAACTCTGACGTTTAAAACACTACAACCGCGTTTGTTTTCAATGTGAAGCATAAGTACTTATGATAGTTGGTGTCGTCATCGTATTTTAGCGCTACGACCCAGGACAGTTTCGTCAGATTTATTGCCCTGGTGGCGTAAACGAGAATCTGATCAGTATCGACCCGAGGGTTTTATTGGGATTCCAGTTTCTCTGTGTTACGGTTTTCCTGTCACATTAGGCATTGACAGGCCGTGACCGCTACAAGATGCAGCATATTCGCTCCTTATGCAGAGTCTGTTATCGCCAAACGTGCGGGGCAAACATGTCTGCATGTCCGGCTGAAACAAATGTCGTTTTCGATATTGGTAAAGATTAGCGATTGGGAATCGTTGAATTTGTCTTAGCACTTTGGACCTTAACCAGATTTAGTAATGTTAAGGGTGGAACAATCCTTGTTGGTTCATGTCATCAGCTTACATGCAATAGATTTGTTGTTGCTTGTGCGTCTTATGTAAGAATTGCCTGCTAAAATATTTGACAAAAAGGTGTTTTGCCAAATTTTTTTGTGCAATATCGCTGCATTTAGTAGTGGTACCAAGTTTCATTAAATTTGTGTAAATAGGTTTTATAAGATGTCGAAAGACGCAATTGTTTTGTCTGACATTGGTGTAGACTCCGTGTAAATGGTATGCAGTAGACTCCGTGACTCACGCAAAACTTGCAGAAAACAGCGAGATCTGAAAAATGTCCTGTATGTGTTTCTCAAAGGTGAGTTTACCTTCTAACTAAAACATCAACGTGGCTTTCATGTCGACCGCGCTTTCATGTCACGCGGCTGTGACTTTGCGTTGTATGTTGTGGTCACCCGTCTTTCCCCACTGTTACGTCTCATATTCTTGTTGTGAAACGCCTTAGCACGGTGGCGTGTTTACATAGCCGTTGCTTCGCTCGTAAAACTTTCCGACCTTTCAACATTACCAAGAATTTTGGGTTCCTGTATTCGAGATGTACTCCCTTAGTGAAGACCAAAGACCAGGGTAGGTATGTGTCATAAATACTGAATCCATACGCTTATTCTATAAGAACAGGACTATATTTGGCCCAAGTCTGCGAGTCACTTATAAATAATGTACACTGGCTGGTGTGTTTGAAATATTAATATTCGCTTCATTTTGCGGCCGCCGTTTTGCCACTGCCTGTTACACCCTATTTCAAACGTCTGTTGCTCGTATCGGGTTGCAATCGCTATCTCTATAACCCCTGTGAAATATGGATCGGCCAGCGCCTATGCAGGATAATTTAGATATTTTGCAGTCACGTTTTTCGTGTTATCGCGCGATCTGTTTCAATGTCTAAAAAGGACATGACACTTTGTCTACAATCCAATGGTATTGAAGCTTCCAGGTCAAAATCTTGAGACAGTCTTATTGCGGCTTAATTGGTAACACTTGTACCCATTATTGTCTGCGTCAGTCCTGTGGATCGAAGTTGTTGACCAAATCGATCCCCTGCCCACGCTCCATGCGCTCTGTGTGAAAAACTTTTACTAGGCGTAACATGCAGTTATTGAGGCGGAACGTTTATCGCTTTGTCTGTGCAAGTTTGCCAACTTTGCACGATCCTGCTTAAGTTCCGAGGTTGTGCAACATTAAACATAGCTAGTCCAATAAATTATTTCCCGTTTCATTTAAACACACTTAGGCTTGAAAATTGGGTCACGGACGTATTTAGATGCTATTGGGTTTTAAGATTCGAGTTTAAATGTTGTACAGTTTGCCAGTGTTATTCTTCCGTTTAAAACTTGGTTAATTTTAATTTGTCCAAAATCGGAGATTTATTTAAGTTTTATCTGCCCGTGTGGGTGGTGGCTGAAATTTCACCCAGAAGTGCGCCTGAATGTCGCTACATTGTCCCCAGGTCGATTTGTAAGGCAAAGAAACTGAAATCAAATTTCAATCAGTCTGGATCTTGGGCACACGTTTCTGTTCTCCTCCCTGAAAAGTCGGTCGTAATGGAATTAGTCACCCGAAAGACGCGGGTGTTGTTCGTACTGAGCATCAAACATTGATCCTTCTTTTCACCTATCTATCAATAGTCTACTGTGCATTCAGCCAACCAAACAATATGTAGGGTGAATAAGAACAAGCGCTGCTCGTAATGCAGCTTGTCGATAGATGATGGCGCTAAGCCGTTGGGACGCAACAGTCATCTCTAATCCACGTTGCACGCGCTTTTATGATGCTAGTTGTTCTGTGCGACAGGGAATCCCTTCTTGGTGCCGACACCGTTCGTTGTCTCTTTGATAAAAATATTTCCCGAGGGCCGCGCCAGTTACTTTTACTTGGTTGGCCAGCAATCGATGCCCGTCCTCACTCCCTTCCACGATCGATGAACGTATTGTCGTGGAAGGGACCGCTGTCAAATATTTCGCTCACCCTGCTAGTGTGCACATGCAGTTTGCGCCAACTTAGAAACAGGGTGATGCATTTGTGGCAAGCTTTTCGTTTTGTAAATCAACGGTTTTTAAGAAGATATTTTGTATTTCCTGCTTTTGTCATGGACGTGTTCTCAAGACTTTTGCGCGGATTTAACAGACTTCGAGACCTGTAGGCTTAGCATTAAATCAGATGAGGAAAGTACATACACAGTTTCTGCAGCTCAATCTGATTGTGTGTTGCTACGTGATGGTTTTCAAACTCCCTAAAACTTAAACTAAAACTTAGGCTGGCTTGTTTTCGGAATAAACTCGACATACTTTAGTTATACTGAACCACCACAACGAGTATCCTCTATTAAATTTAAGGTGTGCGTTGTGACGGTCAGTTGTGTGCTTGTCTGTGTCTTTCTGTACTTGGATACTTAGAACACTGAAAATTATGGAGCAAACTTAGCGGCGCGCGACCTTGTTATGGTTCACGCAACGTCTATCCCTCACACTATGCTTTGTTCTTGTTCCATGAAATGTAAACGAGCTTCCATCTCGTATACATTTGGATGCAAGGTAAGAAATCGTGACCCTGCAGATTTTGCAACAAGTGTTAGATTTTGGAAACAATTAACGTTACGTTAAACGCCAAACTTCATATTCTTCTTGTGCATTGTTTTTGCTGAAATGTTTTTCCCTCTTTTTAATATAAGTCGTAAAGTTATTATTAGTACCAAGATGCTGGGCCAGATGGTTGATAAACTGGTAAATTTTTGAATGTTTAGTCCTTTTGTCCGAAGACAGCAAACTTACGGGTGTAGAGATATTTAGAAAGTCAAAAACTGAATATTACTAAACAATTTTGTGAGGTCTGATTTGGTTACTTGTATGTTTGTAAATATATGATTATTTTTATGTGTTGCTTGCAGCATTGCTTCGTACCAGTTATGTGCTTGGACTACAGGGGATAAAAGGGTGCTGGTGTGTGTTTAATAATTTAGCCCCCTTGGTTCAATACTAATTTGCAGACTATAGATTATTGCCCAATTAGTGTTAGCATATATTAGCTACACAAAATTCTACTTTGTTGCTTTGGGGATACCCTACCATAAATAGTTGAAACTTAAAAAAAACTAAATTTGAAGCCGAGTAACTCTTTTCGGTAATTGACTCAGTCAGCACTTAGCTAAATTGTGTTTACATTCTTTGTGCAGAAATATCAATACAATGGTGATGACGTGAATGAAGAGGTTGAACTACAAAGATCTCACAGTGGAAGTAGCAGTGCAAAAGTTCAAGAGCGGACCCAGTTCATAAAACAACCTCAACCTCAGTTGTCGCCAATGGGATTTAGCTCAAATGTAAGCATAGTTTCTGGTTCAAAGCTTTTGTTATATTTTTTTGAAATTGTGTCTATTATTCAGCAACACAATTTTTGTTTTATTTTAGTCAAATCAGTTACCACAGCCCTACAAACAGCCCACCCCAAATGTAAGTACTGTTGAAGTTAAGTTGTGTTTGTATGCGAATTTATTCTGGTAGGCAAGTTTTGCTTCAACCATATGGCTTTTGAGGGCTAAAATATCATTCTTCATGTTTTTATTTTAGACTCCATTTGCACCTACATACGAATATGATGAGATTACTCTGGAAAGGGTAAGGGTTAAAAATACATACCTTTTCCCTTTTTTGTAATGTTTGTACAAAACAAAGTTAGACTGTCTGTGGTTACATATCTTCTGTTCAAATTTTAGGCAAACATCTCATATTTTTCATTTTGTGGAAAGGCAGATTTTTTGTGCAGGGAACTGCTGGGCTCGGGTTTTCGATTGCTGGTGGCAGAGACAACCCCCTTGAAGGCGATGATGTAAGCATTTACATCACAAAAATCATTGCTGGAGGGGCTGCGGCGGCTGATGGCAGACTCAGGTTGGTATAAACAACAGACACCCAATTTTTCAAATTATCTCAAATTAAGTTCGAGTGTTATGAATATACTTGTCAAAAATTTATATTTTAGAGCCAACGATGCCATTATGTCTGTGAACGGGGTGGATACCAGCAACGTTTGTCATTCGGATGCGGTGAATGCTCTTAAGCTCGCAGGCCCAAACGTTGTGTAAGTGATCGAGGGTCTGTCTGTCCTTGTGTGGCTTCTTCCATTGATAATCTTGACGTTTCGTCCGCAGTCTAAAGATCAGACGGCAGATCATGGCTCATCCGGGGGATCCCCACTCTGATGTCGCATATCTCGACAACCTGATTGATATAAAGCTCTACAAAGGCACAAAGGGTGGGTTTCTTTGATTGTTCTCCGGTCCGATGGGAATTTCGTTCTCTGTTTTAAGACCCGAAAATGAAAAATTACTTANAGGCACAAAGGGTGGGTTTCTTTGATTGTTCTCCGGTCCGATGGGAATTTCGTTCTCTGTTTTAAGACCCGAAAATGAAAAATTACTTAACTTACCACTTACCAGCTGCGAGCATTTTAGTTACGTGTAGAAGTTTTTTGGAACTGCGAAATTGTTTGAGCGCAGCAGTCCGGTTGAAGACCTCAGCGGTGTGAATTTTCACCAAAAATTGTTAGCATTTTTCCACCCAAATCCCAAATGTTTTTGTTTCGGGGAAGGCTAAAGCTTCCAAAACTTACAGTGCGAAAGGCCTATTACTATAAAAAACGCCAAAAACCCAGCGGGCGGTTTAGTTTTCTATGTGTTCCGTTTTGATCACTTTCATTAGAACCGACTTATATCGGATCAAAATCTGCTTACTGTCGACAAAGCAAATCCGGACCGACAGATAAGTGCAGACTAGGAACTACCACGCTTACCCTCTAGTAAACGACGTGCTTAACTTTACAATTTTTAGTTGTTTGTTTCCTGGTTGCAGCTTCGTGCTATTGTTATCAGCTGTGGAAATGTTTTTGTCAAACCCACATTTAAACATTACCACGTATACGCCCTCTTTTCAAACTCTTCGATATTCGATTTGCAAGGAAATTCAGAAATCTGTTGACTTTTCCAGGTCTTGGT